>LUCW03001667.1:47500-52500 GCA_001586965.3 Sphaeroforma sirkka
AAAACGCCTAAAAGCTGAGAACGGATAACCCCTAAAACCCTAAATCAAACAACGGGGATGCAAAGCTGTTATGCGGACATGCACAGGTACACTAGTCGTCTGGTGGCGGTCTCATGCAACAGGCGACGATCGCACTACGTGAAACCACCTGAAACTGGACTGTAGGGTTGAATATGGATATAAAACTCTATACAGACATCTGGCAGTTAGTTCAAGCGTTAGTGCTTTATGAGTTGAATGGGGATATAACATCACCTGAAACTGGACAGTAAGGTTGAATGGGGATATAGAACCACCTGAAACTGGACAGTAAGGTTGAATGGGGATATAAAACCACATGAAACTGGACTGTAGGGTTGAATGGGGATATAAAACCACCTGAAACCGGACAGTAGGATTGAATGGGGATATAAAACCACCCGAAACTGGACAGTAGGATTGAATGGGGATATAAAACCACCTGAAACTGGACAGTAGGGTTGAATGGGGATATAAAACCACCTGAAACTGGACAGTAGGGTTGAATGGGGATATAAAACGCTATACAGATATCTGATAGTTAATTCAAGCATTAGTGGTTGAGTTGAATGGGGATATATAACGCTATACAGACATCTGGCAATTAGTTCAAGCGTTAGTCGATGGTGGGTTGTCGGTCGGATAGGTGTGGACATACCCATTGCCTCATATCAAAAGTCTAAAGTTATAGCACTCAACTGTACAGAACGTTCTACACCGATATGCAGCTCTCGTTCATGGGTCGTTGGTTATTGGTTGTATCGATGAGAGGATGGTAGAGTTTTGATATAACACCAGTCGATGGTGATGTATTGCGTTGTGTGGCCGAGAATAACAAACTGGATGAGGAAATATACGTCTACACTGTTATGTGGCTATCGTTCACTAGTTGTTGGTTGTTGGTCGTATGCGTATGAATACGTGCAGCTGAGAAGAACAAACTGTTTGGGAAAGTTAATGTCTACACGATCGTGTGTGTAAGTAGTTGTGCGACTGAGAGCTGACTGGTGACCGGCGTACACTGAGATATGGTTATGCTTGAGGAAATGAAATGCAGCCTTGTATTGGCTAATCGAGTTTGATATATATATATATCCTTTATCTATATCTATCTATCTATATATATATATATATATATATATATATATATATATATATATATATATATATATATATATATATATTCTGTATACTTATCGATTTATTTGTTAATTGGTTTTTTGTTTATGTTTTGACGTGCATTTTATTTTATCGAATGAAATGCATACATTTGCGTGCTAATTTCGAAATGTTTGTTGCATACAAATGTACATGCATTCGTAAATACATTCATACATTCATTATATGTTGCTTCCCTTTAGTCCACAACAGAATAATTGTCATGCACTCAGTATCTGTTACCATAGCGACATGAGATGTGCACAGAGATCCGCAGGCATTTGAAGCGTAGCGTGTAGTCTCAACGCTACGTTGAACAACATGTGCAGTGTGTCGCTGAATTCAAACGCAATAGTATACACCCCGAATTTTTTGCATTATTTCAGCGTAGAATCCTTCGGTTTATTCAGCACGATGACCTTTCGCTTATTTCAGCATTATAATACTTCAGTTTATTTAATCTTAATATATTTCGCTTATGCAAGCGCTGGAATCCTTCGGTTTATTCACCACTATGATCCTTCGCTTATTTCAACGTTTAAAATCCTTCAATTTATTCAACGTTAAGATCTTTCGGTTATTTCAGCGTTAGAATCCTTCAGTTTACTTTCACTTATTTCAGCGTTATGATCTTTCGCTTATTTCAGCGTTATGATCCTTCAGTTTATTCAGCATTATGATCTTTCGTTTACGTCAGCGTTACAACCCTTCACACAGCGCGATTCGCCTCAGCTCTTACCAGTACAGTCTCTGACAACAAGTAACTCGGCGACCACATCTCGGAAAACGAACAACACAATTCTCCAACCTCCCAGCAACAAGTAGTTCGAAAACACTGCTACAAGTAGTCTTCACCTCTTGAGCCATGTGGGCGAGGGTGGCTGGTGCGGAATTAGTAAGCTGAATACAGGGATTATACAAACCGAGCATCGTGGTATTGTGAGGGCATTCGGTATGCAGGTGTCCGAATGTACTGTGCCGTATACGGTAGGCTCCTCTTGATATACATATACATATATATATATAATATAATATAATATAAATATATAAAATACATATATATATATATATATATATATATATATATATATATATATATATATGTGTGTGTGTATATACATATATATATATACAATAGATATATATATTTAAATATATATATATATATATATATATATGTGCGGATATATATATATATATATATATATATATATATATATATATATATATATATATATATATATATATATATATATATATATATGTGCGGTAGGAAATCTTATTATATTAACATTTATCAGTGTTTGCTACCTGTGAGCTTTGTAGCGTATACAATGAACCATAAACCCTGGCGCTGAATCGCGCGTCCTGTCAGCTCAACCGTACTCAGCTTCAGGCAACGCATTGAGTTTGGCAAAGAGTGACTCTGTGAACTTAGCGGTGTACTGTGGGCTGTACTGCTGCAGCAGCGTCGACAGCATCTCGAATGTTTGATGTTCAGTGGGGATGTACCTGTTGCAAGTGTAAGTATTGAACCACGGCGTAAGGTGGGGTCAGGTTTCACGTTGGTATTGTACGATGCCATAGGGGCCGCAGTAGCCTTCACAGTCCTGTGAGACGCAGAGGAGGGGTATATATACTGTGAAACGGAGGGGAGGGGTATATATACTGTGCAACGGAGGGAGGGTATATATATACTGTGCAACGGAGGGGTGGGGTATATTTATTGTGAAACGGAGGGAGGGGTATATATACTGTGCAACGGAGGGAGGGGGCACATATACTGTGCAACGGAGGGAGAGGTATATATACTGTGCAACGGAGGGAGGGTATATATACTGTGCAACGGGGGGGAGGGATATATACTGTGAAACGGAGGGAAGGGTATATTTACAACACACGGCTACTTCTAAGAAGATGAATGCACAACCCCTACGCACACAGCTGGCCAATAAAGGACCGTAGCATAGACAGTTTAAACTGAATTTCAGCGCAGTTGACACTGTTGAATAGAAGCTGGGAATACGTTGCTATGGTGATACTCGGGTTGCAGAGCACATGCGTTGCTAAGGAGGAATACTCCGGTTTGAAAAGCATACCCGGCATCTGCAAGGGACCACGCTATCACATACGTATCGGTATAGGGAAACACAGCTCGAGGTTATAGCTATCAGTGATGTAAAGACCTGGATTCCTTAAACAGAAGCACGCTGAAAACAGATACAAATATATATATATATATATATATATATATATATATATATATATATATATATATATATATATATATATTTATATATATATATATATATATATATATATATATATATATATATATATGTATACATATATGTGTGTGTGATGTGTGCGTGCGCGTGTATGTGCGTATATACGTATGTATACGTGCGTGCGTGTGTGTGTGCGTGTGTGCGTGTGTGTGTATATATATACGTGCGTGTGTGTGTGTGTGTAAATATAATGTGTGCGTGTGTGTGTGTGTGTGTGTGTGTGTGTGTGTGTGTGTGTGTGTGTGTGTGTGTGTGTGTGTGTGTAAGGGTGGGCGGGTTGTATATAAACATATATATATATATATATATGTATATATATATATATATGTATATGCATTGAATATATATATTGTGATCTATTGTGATAATATGTATAGATATATATATATAAATATGTACATATATATATATATATATATATATATATATATATATATATATATATATATATATATATATATATATATTGTACAGATGGAATGGAAGTGCGTGCTGCATCTTTATCTATACCTACTGCCCCTTCCAGCTATTCACGAGATATGAGTGGGACTACATCGATACGTTTCAGATCTATCAGGATCTCCCCAAAAAACACTACATCCCTAAAACACCTAGAACCCTGAATCCTATAACAAAATATACCTCTGAAACTCAGGATCGACAGTGTCGGTAGCATCTAGATTGATAACCTACATGTATATAGGCCAGAATATACACAATGAGAAAACTCTTACTGAAGTAGGCCGAAAAGATGGTAATTTATGATCGACAGCATACAGAAGCCCGGCAAAATATATAATATATATATATATATATATATATATATATATATGTATGTGTGTGTGTGTGTGTGTGTGTAGTGTGTATGTGTATGTGTATGTGTACGTGTGTGTGTGTGCATGTGTGTGTGTATGTGCGTATGTGCGCGTGCGTGTGTGTATGTGCGTATGCGCGTGCAGTAGTGTGTGTGTTGATATATATATATATATATATATATATATATATTATATACATATATATATATATATATGCGCGTGCGCGTGATGATGATGATTGTGCGTGTGTGATGCAAGTGTGTATTGATTTGTTTGTTGTTATATTATATATTATATATATATATTATATACGGCCATATAACACATATATGTATAACCACATATATATATAACATATACATAACATAATAATAATATATATATATATATATATGCCATACACATTATGACCATTGATGATGATGCGATGTGCGTGCGCGCGCGCGTGACGTGCATTGCGTGGATTGATTACATTATTAATATTACATATACATTATTATATATATATATACATTATACATGTAACATGTTTATATATATATATGACATTATATATACATATATATAATATATATATAATAATATATAATATGTATTATTATATATTACATATATACGCATATACATATTATATATATATTATTATTACTGATATTATTGCTATAATGCCATTATTACACACGATTGATATTGCGTGCGTGTTATCTGCGTATATATTATG
>LUCW03001667.1:62500-90000 GCA_001586965.3 Sphaeroforma sirkka
TCCGAGAGAATAAAATTCAGGCAGTAGTAAACACACGGGCACGTGACGCGCGCAGGGACTCGGGCTTTATTTCTGGTGACGACATACTGTACGACGAAGAAGCCGGTTTGCATACAGACAACCCAGCAGTACCCACAAACTGGGGGCAGAGCATCGATCATATGGACTTGCTACACGACGTTGTGGTTGTTGAGCTGTGTACGGCTTCCAGACACGTGCATGTGAGCGGGGCTACGTGTATGATGGCTGACTTTGGCGCCACTGTGGTCAAGGTAGAATGCAGTGCCGCTGACTCAGAGACAGCTAATCGTCCCAGGCCATTTTCACTGCGAGATGAGGATCCGTTGACATTCGCCCAGGTGAACAGAGGCAAGAAGAGTGTAGCACTCGATTTGGAGGGAGCGGCAGATCAGCAACGGCTCGCAGGCTTGCTTGCGGCTGCTAGTATCTTCATCACAGACTACAGCGCACCGGATCTCGAACGTCTCAGCATATCCCCCACGCAGCTCAGACATACATTCCCTCAGCTTATCGTCGTGCATGTGACGCCGTATCCAAAAGAAGATCCACGATCAACCGACTCCTACCTGTCCAGTGGTACAGCCCTGTATGCTGCTTCTGGGCTGTCCAGTCTCTTCTCAGGGAGGACTGAGAAAGTACACCATCAGCCTGCACCGTATATGCTCGATCTGCTGGCGTCTCAGTTTGTGCTGAGTGCGACCATGGCTGCCCTCTTCCACAGTGTTAGGACCGGTGAGGGCCAGATCGTCGCAACCAATCTGTGGCATATCGGATGCTGGCTCGGTACGGTACCCAATGTATGGCTGGACTTTAATCGAGAGTGGGCGGATATGGTGATTTACGATCCTGCGAATGTTCGCTATGACTGCCCTCTGGCAACGTTTCAGGCCTACAAGACTAAGGATGGTATGTGGGTGGAGCTATTGGGGCTGGACACTAAGCGACACCTACCCATTGCCTTGCGTGCACTGGGGATTAGACTGCCGGTGTTCGGGAGTGTTCTGTGGGCGGCCATAGCGAAAGTACTGCCGAATCGGAAAGAGAAGTTACTCCTCCATCGGGTCAAGCCCATCTTTGCAGCCATCAACAAAAACCTTGAGACCGCCATTCTGACCTACGAATGGCATGATCTGCACACCCTGTTCTTAAAGCACGACGTATGGCACAACCCGGTGCGCATTCCGGAGCAGTTGCTGACGTACAGCCAGGCACACGCCATTGGCTCCTATGTGCACAACAGAGATGACTCATCGCAGCTGTTCGTGGCCACCCCATTGAATATGTCGAGCAAGGTGGAGCATGCTACGTACAAGTGCCAGCACATTGCACCCGTGCCTAAACTGGGGGAGCACACGGATGTATTCCTAACCACGACAAGCGGAGTTTGACAGTCGAGCTTGTCCTCGATAGGCGGCGATCAAAACTTTTAACCCGCGCTGTTGATCGCAGAGCCTATTGCACATATAATATTATCGATCTATGTACCAGCGCATTGTCTCCCATAGCAGTACCATATCACCAATAAATACGCTAACCCAACTTTCATCTTGCTATAGGTCAAAACAGTTTCTTTGTTTTGCAGTTAAGAAAATTTTATATCGATTTTACATAAACAAAGCCTCCCAATTTTCCAGTGACAATCATACCGTTGGAATTTATGTGCCAATTCCGTGTGCTCTTTCTAACTAAGAGGCACATCGCCATAGGTGACTTATACGTATTCGACGCGAGTGCACAAACATCACTGCCGAATGTGATACAGCACGTGCGGAATGTCACACATACGCCACCACAATTGCGCCTCTCGCGCTGCGACAAGTATGTCACCAGTCTTCGGCCCGGTCGATATCGACAAGTCTGCAGTAAGTACAGCGCTTAGGTTCCTACCTACTGTACCAACAACCACAGAGACTAAAACACCTCTCTTCACGAAGCGTACAAGTAACACTGGCATCAACCCACCAAGCACTTCTACGGTAACCAACCCTGGAAAAACTTATCCCGGAATACCGGCAAGCTCGAGAACAACAACAGGCGAATGCTCTGACAAAGCCCATCATCCCTAGCTCATTCACCGCCAAGCTGACAGTACTTAGAACTCTGTAACCACTGCCAACTGGGGTTTCAACGGCGCCGCTCTATTAGGTCCAAAATCATACGCTATCCCTATCCCTCTTGCTCATTTGTCCGCCATTGACGTCAGTTTATTGTACACGGACATACCTATTTCCGCATGCATCTCATGTGCCAGACAAAATGTACAAAATGCATCTACCGAGTGCCCTCATCGCCAAAGGTGACAAACGCCATGTTGACCTTGCGGAGAAAAATTGAACAAAACTACAGCGGCCGTACCTACACCATCGGAACATCGAGTGACGCACGGTTCTCGGACACCAGGAACATCTTTGCCTTAAAAGCGACACCCGCTCTACCTTGGCCGGTTTTACACATTTATCGAAACCAACCACCGCTTGCTCTACGCACCATCATTGCCGATGTGGTGGCGAATTCGTTGCCTCTAAGTTACAACACTTAGAGAACTTCTACAATGCCACTGCCGACTCAGCTAAGCATGATCGTATTGAACGTACCCACAAGACGAGAATGAATATAACTCGCTGCATGGGCTGAAGCTAAATCTCACGCCTCTCCCATCTGAAACATATCCCCCCGGGCTTCCAGCCCCGACAAAATGAGTCCATACGAGGCCTTCTTCGTTCACCCCGTAATCGACTCCGCCCACGGTCTCCGAGTCTACGGGTGTATGGCCCGTGTACCTACGATTATTGACGTACCCACCTGGCTGCTCGGTTGCAACTACGGTTAAGCAAAGCCCTTGAACACGCTGACATCCCCACGGCCCACCTAGTCAACACGCCACTGCCTACCACTTCTCTCGAAGTCAACATTAGTTTACCCTACGCTGCCTTTACCGCGAGCTAATTTACACCCTGTCATCTCACTCGTATCGATATTATATTCACTGTCAAAAATATTTTACGCTTCCTAGCTAATCCTAGTGAGACACATTTGCTTGCCGCCTGCCGTGTTCTCCGTTGCCTCAAGACTGACCTCACTCTCGGTCTTACATAAAGCAAATCTGATCAACAAACACTCGTTAATGAAGCAAGCGCCGATCCCAGTATAACAGTTGTCTCACTATACGTGATCCCTGTATGCGGTACCCCTGGTATTTGAAGGTGCAAACGGAAAGAGACTGCAAAAGCTAACACCATTGAGCCCATATACTTCGTCGCCCCGAACTTGGCTTCACCCCCGCAAGGACTTTATTTCCATTGCAATATACAGGGATTATTACACGCTCGTCTAAAGAGTCGTTGTATTGTCTTTGTATAGATTGAACCCGGTAGTGCCTTCATTCCAGTTTGATATCCGGTTTCCGGTCACATGTCTTGGCGTGATAACCGTTGGTTTTCTCACACTTGTCACACTTATAAATAAAGTGTTTGCAAGTAGCTGAGTGCCGCCCGTTCCAATAACCGTTCGGGGCAAGCTGATACATATCGTATCCACACTTTTCGTCGGCACACTTCTTAACTTGCTTGTATAGTGCTTCCTTCTCAGCACGTACCCTTTTATTAGGCCGTGAGTGCTGCGCTGATTCACGCGGACGAACATTCGGACGTTCGTTAGATGTCTGTCGGGATACATACCCTTGATCTATCTGATCACGTGGTTTCTTAAGAACCACCTTCTCTCTCGGGGTTACTCGATCAGAGGGATAAGTGTCGGAAACAGTTTCATAGAACTGATTCCAGCGCAGTCGAGTCAGGTGAAACTTCTTCTCCTGTCCTTTATCTCTTGTTTCGTTCGCATACTTGCGACGTAGCTCGAGATAAAGGCGCTCTCGATCATTACTGCCTATGTTCATACAGAATACATGCATTGCCAACAGCTCATACCAGCGTGGTTTGTCATCCCTCTTAATATCAGGTCTGACAAGGTCCGCATCGAGTTTCAGAATATAGCTCAAGATGCTAGTATTCGCTGTTGGTGGTGCCAGAATTGAACATAGTCCTGGACTGCGCATATCCTTGCTTAAAAAGGATGTCACTAGCCAGCGTACTTCTGGCCAGTTACGACACTCATCGATCTCTTTGAGATGCTTCTGAAGGATCCGATAATTGGTTCCTTCTGGATTAAATGTCTGCATAAACGCAGATATCCATTGCGGTGGGGCAATGTCATTTGTCTCCAGCATCACTGTAAACGCGTGTAACAAGCGAGTCAGAGTCTCGAGGTCATGATTATTGATGAATTCGGGCTTCTGAGTACTTGAGTCCCAGTTCGACTTAAGTCGACTGATCATGCCTTTATATTTCTGGTGATCGCGTTGGTCCTGCCCGCGTTGTGCTTGCAGCAACTGGTCGATTCGCTTCTGCTTGATGTTGATTATTTTCGCATAATAATCAATTTCTGGGCGATCTTGCAGGTCATGAGCGAGCTCCATCTTAACTGTGAGTTCGTTAACTTCTGCATTCAGCATATCTACCTCTGTGGACTGAAAGTCTTCGGCGGGTTGGTGTAATGCATTGCGGTCCTTCCGTGGGTACTCCACGTCACTCGCATGTATGCGGGAAGCTTTAGTTCCCTTTCGGTGGATATTAAAGTCCATGGTCGACGCTTCACGACGCTCTTTACTGAGACGTGGTGTTGGAATGAAGA
This sequence comes from Sphaeroforma sirkka, assembly GCA_001586965.3. Classification (NCBI taxonomy): domain Eukaryota; class Ichthyosporea; order Ichthyophonida; genus Sphaeroforma; species Sphaeroforma sirkka. The sequence continues at coordinate 67,211 of LUCW03001667.1, forward strand.
TCTTAGGATCATCTGTTACGATAATCTCGCACGTCGACTTTGGCTGGGTGCGATGTGCCTTCCCCCAATTAGGTAAGGGGGGGGAGGTGTATTCTTCCCAGCGGTTGGGTCTATAATACCCTCCAAAACGGGAGACTCATGTCCCGGTGATGGTATTGGAGTAACTAGTGCCTGGTCCCGTGGAAGTAGATTTTCCCAGGGAACATTCTCCGGGCTTATTTCGGCCGGCTTAGTACTTAGATCGTGGTACTCCTCATTGGTCTTCTCTAAGCGATGTTTTGACTGCTCTTTTACAGCTGCAATGGTGTCGTTAGAGACATATTCACGTAGGCGTTTAGCTTTCTCGCCAGTTCCGTACATTCGATCTACGTGTGCGATAGATAACTTCTCTAGTGTGAGTTGTTTCTCTAGGGCAGCTAACTGATTCTTAAGTCCAGCATTTTCATCGAGCAACTTACTGATGTGGGTAGATGCGCTAGCCTGTGGTTCGTCTTCCGTCGGCCCCTTATCGGGTTGGACTTCATCGTCACCAGGGTCGTCGTAATTGACTTCCGTAATTGGCTCTTTACCCTTTGGATTAATCTCCTCGAGGTCGTCATAATTGACTTCCGTAATTGGTTCTTTACCTTTTGGATTAATCTCCTCAGGGATAGTAGATGGAGTGGTCTTAAACCCACTCCTATTTTCGCTTCGCGGTTTCGCGAGCTTTGAACTTGAGGAGAGAGTGGGTCCTCTAACCCTCTCTTCGGCTGACTTATCTCTTAATGGAGTAGTCTCACCGGTATCCAGTGTATTGTCGTCTTTAGCGACAATGGGGTTGACTGCGTCTTCGGCAGATTCTCTGTCCATCTTCTTTTTATCCGCTTTACGCTTCTTAGATAGCGTAGAGTCCTTCTTAGTCATACTTATCCAGTACGACTTCTGCTATTCACTTAACGAATAGTTATTGTCTTGTGAAAATTTTATGTGGTAGTTAATTACCACGACGCTTAAGTAGCTCAAGTAGTTAATACTTTGCTAACTTTAAAATGTGTAGATATCGGTCTCTTAAGGCGGTATAAACATCTTAGAGCTACTAAACGTAATAAAATCTTAAAGTCTTTTAATAAGTTTTTTAAGTATACGAATTTTAGTCTGGTAATAAAGTTAGGTATGCCTCATAGAAATCAGTAATACTCTGGGGGATTGTAGGGCTGAGACATTGCCTATATATCATCCTCCCAGTACTGATTTCGCCGAAGGGATTTTATTTATGTTTTCGTTATCGTTATCGTCGAAACTAGTATTACTTGTTCCGTCACATGAATTACTAAAACTAGTAAAATCCTATCTTTAGAAAAAAAAAAGTAAAAAAGAAAAAAAACTCTTGATGTCCTTAGTTATTGTCTTAACCAATAACTGGCCACTTATCAAGAATTACCGACTTGCCATCATCAGACTGGCACATCTGGTTGGCTGAGCGGAGGTCAAACTAGGTAACCATTAAGGGTCCCTAGAAACCTATGTTCGGTTGAGCCATCTCGCTACCGAAGTATTCAGATGTATATTTTGGAGTGTTTATCTAGGTCTCTTAATAGACCTACTCCAAATCTACTCTTTGGCCTTTTTCACAGTCCCTTTAATGGTTCGGGGCCAAAATATCTGATTTGTAAAATGGAAAAGGTACTTGTAAATAGAACCGTTAAAAACCATTTAATACACGTGCTTTTGATAGTACGTTTATAATTTACGTACTGCTTAAGAGTACGTTTGGAGGCCCGGCTATTACAATTACCCGCTTAACAACCTAGTTCCGTGGTGCGGGGTCGAAGGCCGGGGTCTTGAAAGGGCCTTCTTTCAAGACGATTTGTTTTCAACTACTATAGAGTTACACCGTAGCCACAATAAAAATCTGACTTGGGTTGCTGGACGTCGACGTCTTCGGTGGGCAACGCATGACTGAGGGACGCGACGTCCTCAGCCGTGGTCCACCGAAGCTCGGACAAGCCCTTCGCGAATGCATGTTGCGAGGTCTCATTATCCTATTGATTATTGGGTTTTCTTTGATAAACTATATTGTATACATGTGTGTGTGCAATTATCTGGCAGGGGGGGTAGTGATGAAGAAGTTGAACCTTGCTAAAATGGTTGTTCTAGTGTGTCTAATATCGCTGTGTTGCGGTACTTAAATACAGCATTTCTACGGCGCCTTAAACCTACGCTACTAATGCAACCCTAACCAACAACCCGTTTATAATAACCTAACCCTGTATTATTTTCAAGAACAGATTTGTTTTCAATTATTATACAGCTACACCATAACCACAAAAAAAAACCCCCATACGTTTTCTTTTCGTACATGACAGACATTTCTATGATGTATTTTCTTTTTTTTAGCCCATTTTTAGTAGCGAGACCTTTCTCTTTTTTATTGGCGTATATGTCTAGGTCGTTAACGTAATGGTGCCTTTGCCCGTCGCAAGGAAAAAGTCGCCGGGCCACGGCCCTCTGGATAGTGTTGCGGTTAAAGGCAATTCGGAGCAAATGGAAATTTTACCTGACACACCTGGTGACTCTTTGTCTGGTACAAAGTTCTATGGGTCGTTTGTGCCTCATCAATTTATTAGTGAACACTGTATTCTTCATTGATGTACCGGTATTTTTTGGTAAATGACTCTATTTAGTGTGTACAGATGAATAGTATTGATGGGATACCAATCGTCACTTATTCGCAATATATAGAACTATGTAATTTTTAGTACGGTCATAGTACACATCTGTGCTATACGCTGTTCACTGTGTGTGTTTAAGTTATACCGCTGTTACTATAGCAGTTGTGTTATTCTGTAAGTTGACTGAACAGCCGTTGATAATCCCTGTCTTCGGGCAGACTAGTGTAGCTTTGGGCGGGTTACTGAAAGCCGTTTTATACGAGTGTTTACAAAACTTCAACATTAGTGGGTGATAATAGTGATCTGAAAGAGATATATAAGGCTTTCATAATACACTGATAGTAGGTTGCACGGTATGCGGTTTAGCCCCCATACCACAGGACGCAAGAGGCTCACTGATACACTTGTAGACAAGTCAACCATACAAGCCAAAGTGCGCGACAGAAAACGGTTATTCACTTGAAGAGAAGTTAACCAAGGACAACTTTGGCATTACTTATATCGATCGGTATATCATAGTCACAAGAGGTTGTTGTTACACTGCCTCCCCAGAATTACGTGTGTAGACCAGTGTAAACATCTGCGATATAAACCGCTGTTCATGCCATTGAAAAAAGTACATAATCCACTTCGCCACGCCTCAACATCAGAGTATAAACGTACGAATGTTCGAAACTCCTACGTACAACCCCCTGACCCTTATCCTAAGGGTACTCGACCACACGATAGTAATACAACATCAAACTATAAACGATATATTGTAAAGCCTGTCCCTTACACTAAGAATGCCTAGTTGTATGATGATGGATGCTACGGGGGAAGTGGGAAGCACGGGAAAGTTATTAAGGTGAAGCAGTTCTCTCCGTTGAGTGTCTACTGGGTTTCAGTGTTCCAGCACGTTTACACTTACTACTTATTTCAGTACTACAGGCGACCCGCATTCATTAGGTGTTTATCTTGTAAGTTAATTTCTGTGGAAATTTTGTATGTGTACACACTTTGGTTTGTTTTTGTATATGATTTAAGTTGTAGGATTCGAAACTGAGAGACTACAGGTCTCAGGCCAGAATTTACAGCAAGAAACCATCTTTGATTCATGGAAGACATCAGAATTAGCTCACTCCCGAGAGCTAATCAAGTTGCTTAAATTACTCCCAAGAGTTGAGCTATAGTTTAACCGGCTTCCGCGAGCAGATTAAGTTTCTCAACCGATTTTCGAAAGTAGATTAAGCCTGTCAACCACAACATTCTAATAATACCTGCGGTTCTATGTGAGTCACAACCTATGCGGAAAGGCATCATGTGATCAGCGTGAGATTTAGTTGCAGAGAAGTTCAAATAGAAAAGCATAAGTGTTAAAGTGTTCCGCATAAGGTTTCTCATACTGACCATATGATTTTTTACCCTGGCCAGCCCAAGCGACTGAGCACTAGCGCAAACACCTTAGATATAAAATCAAAGGTGAGGTCAGAAATAAATACATACATTTGCACTATATTTAAAGTCTACTACATTGCACTCTAATAACAATGGCACATCTATCAACCAATAAAAGAACATTTCATTCAAACTTTATATTTCATCCATATTTCATCGTCAAATAACTTCTCCTGGCGAAAAAAAGAAGTTGACGAAATTCCATCTCCTTTTCCAAAATAATTTACTGAATGAAATAAAAATAAATGAATGTAATGCGCCTTGGTGCAAATGTCGCCGATCCAAGCATCGCACACCCAGACCACACATCTACTCTAACCGCAGGGAACATCGCAAACCTTATGAAAACCGATACTCCAACAGTTGTGGAAATAATTCCGACGAACGACATCATCGTAATAGAGCTGATGAGTCCAAGTTTTACCGTAAAAACTATTCAACACCGAAATCTACACCCCACTCACGACGTGCCGACTATCGGTCAAAGAAACCCAACTATCATCAAGATAAACGTAATGAATTTTACAGATAAGCATCTAACGTACGAGGATACTACTCGAGGGAGGAAATGTGTAAACCCCCTAAATTGACATTTAATTTGGACAAGAATGATGAGCAGAATTTAAGTAGTGACGATGAAGGCGTTGGAAGTCGTTAGAGCGAATCTGACATCGAATTGTCGGACGATGATATGCCAGAAGCCATCATGGCAACCCCCGAAAATTGCCCTGGATTTGTGATGAAGCCAGGCACCGAGCCGAATGAGAGAGAGAACTATCAGATTTTATTCTAAATAATCCTACTTGTAGTTCTGACGAAGACGATGGACCGCCGAGGCTTCTACTCGACAGTTCTAGTGAGGACGATGATTTGACCTACCCAAGGATGGGCCTCCAGGACCCGTACTCGATAGCTCTAGTGAATATGATTACGATGACCTATCCGACCTGATGTCCGATAGCGACTCCGAAGAAGATGAAGCTTTTAGTGAAAAATTTTATGAGGACGTTATCTCTTCACCTATCAAAGCCACAGACTCTGAGATAATTTTTGACCAAAGAGTATCTACGACTGATGAAAGAACAGGGACTGAACCTAGTGGGACTCTGGACAGTGGAGCCTCAGTCCATATTATTAACGATTTGGAGTTGATATCAAACGCAAAACGTCACCTCAAAAACGTACACCTAGCTGACGGGACTATTTGAGTCGCAACTCACTCAGGGCCATTTATGGACCAACTCTAAAGACCAACCTAATCAGCATCCCCCGATTAACCAAGGCAGGATACAAGATCTACATGGATGACACAGCCTGCCTCTTACTATCACCTCAACACCTAGTATATAATTGTGAGTAGAAGCAAAGCGTTTACGACGTACCCCTGGAAGAGTTTGCTTACGCCGCCAGCTGGCATGATCGACTAGCGCATCCGGATTATTTACCCAAGGAGCTACCACCTTTCGACTACCATGCGAACTGCGTGTCCTGTATCATGGGTAAACTTGTCAGATGTCGGACACGAAAGATCAGAAAGGACGGCCCTTCCGAAACCCCAATGAACTTACTCTATATTGACCTTATTGGGAAATTTAAACGAAGTATTGAAGGAAACTGCTATGGCCTAAATCTCATTGACTACTGCTCTAATTTCGAGAAGTTTGAACCACTATCCACCAAGAAGGCGTCAGTAGTATATGACGCCTTACTCGGAGCACTAGACGATTTAACAGTGCTGAGTGGAAGGAAGGCGAACGTTTTACAATTCGACCAAGTCTCGGGATTTGTGGATAAGGAAGTAGAGACGAACTTAGGAAGACTTGGCTACGATGTTCGATCAACACCAAAAGACTCGTCACAACACACGGAAAAATTGAACGGAGTCACCGTACCAATTTAGGAAGAGCTAGCGGGCGACTCTACACAACTCCGGATTGGGTGACGAATTTTGTAGTGAGGCATACCGACATGTCACAGACGCACATAATAACGTCGGGAGTAAGTGGAATCCGACAACCCCAATCGAAGGATTCACTGGCCGAAAACCAAATTATAACCGTATTCGTACCTTTGGCAGCAAATGCTTATGGCGGAAGACGACTAAAAGCAACAGATAAGATAAGCGCGCTCGCCGTGGAATTGTGATGGCTAACCTCCAGCAAACTACCTCTGATACTTTCTGAGTTTTTAGTCCAGAAACCAACAGAGTATCACGAACCAGAGATATACATGAATTTTACGTATGGAAAAATAAACAGTGTACGGAACAGACTACAGGAAGAAAAGCTGAGCCGACGAACAACGACTTATCGACCGTATCTTCACAGCCTATGGAACCAGGCGAAAATAAGCAAGCCGCCTCTAGCTTATGTTATCAAGTGAGGATGAAGATTCTTTTATAGATCGGTCAACTGTACCTGACTCGTGAAATTATTTTGAAATCAAGTCAGGATGCACACTCCTGGACTGGAGATTAGGCGATATAAATATCCCACAAGTCAACCAGGTGACAAGGCTAAAACGACGTATATACTTGCTGTGTCGTTGTGGGTAAATCGTTATCATATCATTGGTTCCTTTTCTGCTGTTACGGACAAGAAAGTGTAAGTCACTTCAAACTAAACATATGATGCAGCAAAAGAGGTCTAAAGAGAGAGTGACCCAGAAAGCAGCGAGAAAAGACGCATGCGGTACGTACGACCAATTCCAGAGTCTCGAGCATTTGTGATACACAACTCCTTTTCCGTGTTGAAGCCCAGTCCTCAGTTATGTCGATGGATACTGTCGCCTACGACGACGAACAATGCCTCGGAAGCCTCAAAGTTCCGTATGAAGGGGTTGAACATGCTATCAGATGTTCATGAGTGCAGACTTCAATCCAGACACCAAAGTGGTTCCAGTTTTGGGATCCGGAGGGAAATCTGTACGAGTATCTAGCGATTCCAATGGGAGTCACATTCAGTCCGACATGTTTCAGCACACTCATGGATGTATTTCGTCGCAAAGTGCGCTAGATGTCCATAAGAATCATATTATACTCGAACGATCTACTTCTTCCTGCAGACCGAGGGATGATCATCATTCATTAGGATGCGGTCAATGGAGTGGTGATCAGATTGACACACGATGGTGTAACAAAAAGCTTGATGCGCAACAGGCGCCACGCTTTCTCATTAATAGCCCTCAGATTCGCCACGGCGACACTGGCTTTCTCTTCAATAGCTCTCAGATTCGCCACGGCGGCAATGGCCTTCTCCTCAACACTCATTGTATTCCTCACGATGACCTCGGCTCTCTCCTCAGTCTCCCTTAGATTTTCCACAGTTTTTTTTTCTCGACAAAATACTTGTAATTGGTGACTTTGTAGATCATGTGCATTTGTTATGTAACGGCGATCCTTGGTATCTTATCTTAGATTAAATTCATTAAATCCTTATCGATGTGTTCTGGGATAGCGATGATAGTGTATTATAATCATCTTCGACATATTTGTCCGTATCTACATCGATATTGTCCCAGCCGGCATGCATTTCAGAGGCTACGCCGGTTGACTCCCGGCAGCGCCATAGGGGTGGTAAAGCCAGAGTAATGTAGCTCAACTTAGCTCCGAGAAACATACCTGTTTTAAGGATTAGTTTCTACGAGGAGGCATCAGATGCAAAAGTTCAGAACCAGATGAAAGTTCAGCACCCAGAAGTTCGGAACCGGATGGAAGTTCGGAACCGATGTGAAAAACAGGTCAGAAGTGAAGTTCGGAATCAAAGTGAAGCTCGGTAAGGCAAAGCTCGGAACCAAGATTAAATTTGGAACGTGAGTGGAGATCGGGACTTAGGTGCAATTTGGAATTCGAGTGAAGTTCGGATCTACTGACATATGACATGCGCTCACTATTTTGGTTGTTTACACCAAATTTTACTTTAAAAGGAAAAATTCGGGTGTATATTGGTGAAAAAAAAATACTAGAAATTCGGAGGTAGGCGAATGAGACAAAAGCCAAAACGCCAAAGGAACGCCAAATCAAAACAGGAAATAAAATAAAAAGACCACAACTAAAAGGAAAAGGCTTTCTATAGTGATGCCCAGTATTTAAACGGGTTCGAGTTCTATGTTCGGGGTTTGCGTTTGGATTTCTAAACCAATAGGTATGAGAAATTAAAATTTCGGAAACATGGACCAAAAAAAATACAAACGAGGACATTGTTTCGAGAGCCAAAATATTTCTCCAAAAATTTACATTCGATTCGGGTTTAAGAGATTTGAATACATACTTCAGTTTGCGTAAATATATACAACAAATACAAGGAAGCACACTTGCACGATATAACAACCACGAACCGTCAAGTCACAGTCGTGTCGGATACTACACACACGGCCAAATTGAGTCGTGATGTATATGCATCTCAGCAATAATTCCGAGAACAATACGTAATCGAGACGTATGCAAGGGACAATAAACCAGAGAATCGATATGAACGTGAGCAGCTCAATTTTCACTAGCAGATGCGTGCCGACGAAATTCAATATGGACATCAACCACAAGTTGGTGGTCCGCGGAATTGATTCTTAGTGAATGATAGCGTTCAACTAGAGAAAAACTGCAGAGAATTCCATTTACACCCATGAGCGCAGTCCACGAAAGACTACGTGTTAATCAAACCACTCACAATGACGGTATTCACCTTAATCTAACACAAGCATTCAATGCGGTATCATCAGCGGCTCAACACACACCAATTAATACACACTGCAGAGAGTACCACTTGCACCATGAGCTCGGTCCACGAAAGAAAACTTACAAATCAAAACACACACAATGACGGTATTCACCTTAATCTAACACAAGCATTGAATTCGGTATCATCAACAGTTCAGCACACACCAATTAATACACAAGTCCACAGCATCTTCATATCCCATTCAATCGTAAAGAGCGCTGCTAGCGTAAATAATATCACGAAAAGTACTGTTAATATGTACACTAGTGCCGACAACACCGGTAACGCACAAGCAAGTCCCGACAACACAACTACCGAATATACGAGCACCGACAACACTTTTAACACACACACAAGTACAGATTTTTTTTGCTATTGCATATAGAAGTATATAAAGTATTGCTAGCGTATTTAGAAGTACCGAAAGCACTACTAACATGCACAAAAGTATGGGAAGCACAGATAACGTATACATTTGTATGGAAAGCACGTATAACGCATACATTATTACATAAAGCACAGCAAATAAAATAGTGGAGGAAGCACCGCCTATTCACATACAAGTACAAAAAGTGTATAGCGCCGCCATCTAACACTCAAGTACAGCAAGCACAGTTAATGTGCACATGAGTACCACAAGCACTTTTTCACAAGCACAGCTATTGCATACACCGGTACCAAAAACCATATCAACGAGTAGACAAGCAATGAAAGCAAAAGCAACAAGCAGGGAAATAACGAAGACACTTCCAATGAGCCGACAAGTAGCAAAGTCACTACTATTAACAAACAACAAAATAACTAGGACACTACTGATACAAACACAAGCATGGCATGTAGAGTAACTGACAATGAAGTTGAAATGTATGCATTAGATGTGCCAACTGTAGAGCATTTCACTCTGCTTTTCGAACAACCTAACTCACAGTTAAATCTATCCTTGAATGGGTGTACATGTTGATTGTTCAGTGGCTAATCAATGCTAAAAGCACACAAATGCACACCATGTGTATCAATTCAGACGATAGCAACGGCAATAAGAGAGCGTGTTTTATGTAAACCCGGCTGACATACGCTGGATCAGTAGAACCTGAAGAAGAGATATTGAGAATACAGTAGCCTAGAATAGATAACAAGATCAAATTAGTCAGTGAAGTGAGAGGCGCTGTCAAAGCGCTGACTGATGTTCCTAAATTATACGGGTTTGATTTGGATCGTGAAGATGAAGAGAGTGAGCGAGCTTCCCAGCAAAGTAGTAGGCAGGCTCCTCAGTCAGGTCATGGGCAGCAGTAGTCTCGGGTATCGTAAAGAACAGCTGTACAGGAGCAGGATGAAGATGAACGTGAAAATGCGCAGTGAGATGAGAGCCGCGATGTGTTCATATATTGCAAGTGTAATAGCCGATCTGGAACCACCGACATAGATGAGAGACTACAGGTCTCAGGCCAGTTTTTACAGCAAGAAACCATCTTTGATTTATGGAGTCAGCTCACTCCCGAGAGCTAAGTCATCAGAGTTAGCTCACTCCCGAGAGCTAATCGAGTTGCTCATATTATCACTTAACCGACTTCCGAGAGCAGATCAAGTTTCTCAACCGATTCCCGAGAGTGGATTAAGCCTGTCAACCGCAACATTCTAATAACAGCTGCGGTTCTATGTGAGTCACAACCTATGCGGAAAGGCATCATGTGATCAGCGTGAGATTCAGTTGCAGAGAAGTTCAAATAGAAAAGCATCGAAGTGTTAAAGTGTTCCGCATAAGGTTTCTCATACTGACCATATGAGTTTTTACCCTGGCCAGCCCAAGCGGCTGAACACTAGCACAACACCTTAGGTATAAAACCAAAGGTGAGGTCAGAAATAAATATATACATTTGCACTCTATTTAAAGTCTAGTACATTGCACTCTATCAACTTATCAGGTCACTCTGATCTCGCGCTATCAATATGCCTACTGTGAACTCTAAGGATATTAAGACCACCACTATTCTCGAATCGAAGGTCGACTGGCTTCCTTGGAAAACCCCGACAATTTTATCCGTGAATTGTGAAGGAATCCCAACAATACTGACCGATCCGACCCTGTCTAGAGGCAACCGATGGACACCCAAGGAAATCGCTAAGGCATATCGGATTATCAACCGCACCTTATCTCCACTGCTGCAAACGGAGATCAGCCAATTCATTGATAAGCCGTGGGAAGCTTTTGCCGCACTGAAACGCAAGTTTGAAGCCCTGACCCAAGAACGGACCGAATCTTACGCCAGCCTTATCAGTCATCTCAACACAGCATGTATGAAATACAAAAACGCCGGAGGCACGAAGTCTGACAACAGCCTATGCGCTATTCTACGGCAGGCTGTGAACGACGAGAATCAAATTGTTAAGATTACCTTAAAGACACCTGCTATGATGGCCATGTCGTATGATGAGCTCACCACGTATCTCATCGCATTGGACCCAGATGAAAGTGACCCATCAACCATTGTGCACGATGCGCATGCAGCTATATCGACAGAAAATTGTGCATTCTGTAATAATCGTGGGCATTCCATTGGGCAACGCCGTAAGCTACAAGCGCTAGTCAAATCATGCGTTGCTGGTAACCCACATAATCAGGGTCGTGACCACGACGGTCGTAAACGTTACGATCGACGGATTGACAAATCTGGTCCTCGTCATGACATGAGAGACTACAGATTTAAGTCCAAGAACAATACCAAGCGTCGCCGACCTGATTCGAATCGTGACTACCGTACTCGTGTGGAACAGTACAACAGAAACAACAGCTACCAATACCACTACGATAAGCACGATGATTAGGACCGACAGGACTACCGAGTAAATAGGTACAATAGACGCGACTAAGACGACAGTAGATATTCATGAGATACCCAACGAGCACAAGACATTGACAAAACATATAGATCCCAGAGCAATCGTCGCCAATCTCAGGGAGGCAGACAAGACAAAGCTATGTTAGCACAAGTATCTGATGACAGGCTACCTGCAAACAGACAGATTGTATTCTACACAATTAACCCTACAGTCGACAACAAGGAGATGATCAGTCAGATAGTATAGAGACTCCAGAGGTGGATACTGACTAGCTTGCGATAGTTGCGCCACCATACACGTACTTCCCTATAAGTACCACAAACATCACCTCGTCAGCAACATGCGCATTAATGACCGGTATGCGCTCGAAAGTAGCTGATGGTACAATCATTTATCCGAAGTATGGGGCTCAGATAGGAAACTTGGGAGGACGTACTCATTGTTACGACATTTAAAACTGCACTACTAAGTATCAGCCTACTCTCAGCGCGACACTACTCATTTGAATTCACCACCAACATGATGTACATATTACTACCAATCTTCGAAATTATAACAGTACATGAAAAGCACAGAATATACTGTGTACACATCGACGACATAGCTATGACTACAGTAAAACCATCGTTGGAGAAAGCCAACCAGATTTCATGGCACAACAGGCTCGCGCACCCCAGCTACGTCCTAGAAGATTTACCATACATAAGGCAGCCAGTGGAACGATGCAAAGCATGCACTATTGCTAAGAAGAAGAAGAAGAATACAAACAAGGAACGACAGCACGAACCTACTACAGAGTCTCTCGAGTTAGTCTTCGTGGACATGATAGGACCGTTCGTAACGTCAATAGGATCCAACACCCATTTTGTATCAATCATAGACGATTTTTCTAGTATGGCCAAAGAGTATCCGATCCGTGATCTGAAAGCGACAACAATTTTGTATGCTATGCTACACACTTTCGATGAATGGTACATCTTAAGTCATCGCCGAGTTCAGTGCATACAAATGGATCGAGGCTCACAGTTTACAGCAAACGTAACGAGGCGCATACTTGCGTATTAGGGATACTGCTCGAGGTACGCACCTACGGCCACGCCACAATACCAGGGCAAGGTAGAGAGACTCCATGGTACACTGGTCCCTAGAATGCTTGCACAATTGAAGTATGCACGTCTACTGACTACTATGTGGGCTGAATCACTGATTCAAACCACCAACATATACAATGCTATACCCACCAACGAGAAGAGCTCATCCCTATACGAGAAGTTTACAGGATACGCATTTCCGATAGATATGTTCAGAACATTCGGGTGTCACATCGCATACAAGAACCGTGATCCAGACGGCAAACTCGACGACTAAGCACTGGATGGCATTTTTCTTGCGCAACCCTTGGACACAACACCGGACTCGTATCGTATATACTCACCACTGACAAAGCGTGTGAGAGACTACAGATTTAAGCATAAGAACAATAACAAGCGTCGTCGACCTGATTCGAATTGTGACTACCGTACTCGTGTGGAACAGCATAACAGAAACAACTTATCAGCTCCGTGAACACTAGCACAAACACCATAGGTATAAAACCAAAGGTGAGGTCAGAAATAAGTATATACATTTGCACTTTATTTAAAGTCTACTACATTGTACTCTAACAATAGAGAAATTGAATAAGTTGAATGGTTTGAGAATGCTTATCAATACTTCTAAAAAGAGGTATCGGCTCAAATTACGAGAGAGAAAAAACCGCTGCAACATGTTTCGAATTTGTATATCTTTAAGATGGATAAGTTCTGGATTAGTTCCTGCTTATAGTCGAAGATATTGCGGACGATGCCATGCATGCGTAGCAAGAATGACTAAAGAGAGGTGGCAAGACTTTTGCCGATAAAATGGAAAGCAGCGCTAAAGGCTTTGTGAAACTGGCTTCGCAAACCGCAGATATACTTGAAGGAATCAGTCAGTCAAACGAAGCCCCGATTGGAACACTGATGTACTCCTTCGGGTACATATCATTATCTTGTGTGAATATTTGTCTTGTGTGCCTTTCGTTCGTATGTGCGTGCGAGTGATGTATGTCCTCCCGGTATATGCATGCGTGCAAATGATGGATGCTGTCGTATGTGCATGCTCGTATATCAAGATCACCTTTTTACTATATTCTTGCTACATACATACAGTAGAGAATACGGCAAACTGTTGATATGGTGACTAAGAGCTGTAGAAACCCCACTCGAGGAAGAAAGTTGTAGTCAAATTTCATGCCTAGATGGAACCTGGCGTGAAAATATGAGTCCCATCTTGTTCCAATTACCGTCGTCACATGATTTTATCACTAAGGAACCTGATATGATTGTATGAACTGTTACTTGACGGAGATGGGTTGATTGACTTCAATTCATGTTGCTAGGTATGTTGGATCGACGCGTACATTGCGCTATATAACGTGTCGAGCCATATGACCTTTCAAGATTACAAAAGAATATTTTTGACGTAGTGGTGGTGGCAGGGATATGTCTTTTTGGGATGTTCCACTTTTCTTATACTCGCTAATTTTAGAAAACTCGTTCGAATAAGTATTTCGGAACATCGGATCCATAACTAGTCTTTATTTCAAATCCTGTCAGTGATTTATAAAGACGTAAATTTGGTTGAGAGGTTACCATACTATGGTTTGGACAGAAACCCCGGGAGGTAAGAAAACCCTCATGAGTTTGGAGTTCTGCTGAAATAGGCGTAAACTAGGTTTTAGCCAATACCCCCTTTGAACTCTAACTCTGGGCATGTCACCAAGTTATGTCGGTTCATCTGTCACAAGCATATCTCGAAAATAGGTATATTTAGGACGTCCGAGGTTTTTGGTGAGATGATCAGCGGGTTCGTCACAGGTATACATGTATTTATGACCAATCATACCAGTACGAAAAAAGTCACCTGACTGCATATGTCTATATATTTGGGACCTTTGGGCTTGCCTGTCCTCAGTGCGATCTTAATCGCCTTTGATTATCAATATATAGGCGAGTAGGCAATTTAAGCGCATAACCGAGCGCGTGGATGACATTTCGTATCCACGCAATGGAATGTGTGGTCACGGAGCCGGCAATATACGCTGCCTCCCCTGAACTGATGAGGACGTTTTTTTGTTTATGTGATCGCCAGAATATAGTAGTATAGTTAAAGCAGATTAGTATATAAGTATGATCTTTCCGAGTTTTCGGGCAAGAGACCCGATTGGAATCACTGTACAACAAGAGAGTGGAGTCCAGAGTTTGGTCGAGGAGCGCATGTCGGTAGGTTAGAACAAATGTAGAAGTAGCAGCATGGTAAAGAAGCACACAGATATGAGCATCATAGCGTTGTTGAAGGGAGCACGGCGAAATGCAGCTAGTTAATTTAAGAACAAAGTCGCTAGATGTACAATGAAATGTGGAGAAGTCGATAAAAGCCGCAAGGTTGACCACTGGCGCCTCCCACTGGCCCATCTCTACCAACTGCTGCATCGCAATCGCAGCACTTGCCGACTTCCTAGCTGGCCGCTTCTTCACCGAGCTACGCCAATTCTGCTTCTTTCGCGGTCCCATACTCAGTATTGCCTTGACGGCCAGTGGCACAGGAATGTTCGTTTCCTTCAACCACTGCCACTTAATTAGCGACGGGGGGACCACTATTAACTCTTGACCAGCTCACATAAAAATAGAAAAGTCACCTTTTTTTTTATTGCGTCGAACCCAGGTGTTATCAAAACATTTACAGCACTGGAAAGTCTCTAAATGTACTTTTTAAACTTTTTTTTGACACATATCTGAGAATCAGAAAGGAATTGAATATCACATTTAGTGAACTTAATTGGGCAATTAGAAAACGTACCCGTAAATCTGTATGTACATTCAGTGACTTTCCCATGTAGGCCATGTATATTTAGAGTATTTACTCTTGGTTTAACGTGCATGCGATATCAACTCTGATCGTATATGCAGCGAATCCAAGGGAAACAAGGAAGCTGCGGTACTTGCCGCGAATTTCAGAGCCGGTAGATGCGCCAGGGTGAGTGTTAGAGCCTGGGAGGGGACATTCTCGACGCCAAAAGCGGCAACCATGAGGTGTATTTAGGCATCCTAGAAAACGGATTTCTCGCCAGTAGGGGCCTGTATAACATGGAGGCCAACTATATTTCCAGCAATGCTGAAAGTTGTGAGTATGTAATTGGTGGATAATGTGGTAGATGACCAGTCAGCGTCGGGTGAGCGTAAGATTTCATTCACGTGTAGAATGAGGATAGTGTCACGAGTTTTGTGTCGCCAAATGTTCTCGTCAGCTACAGATTGGATGAAGCCATGTATGCGGAGTTTGTCAGCAATGTCATGGTTCCACAGACGAGCTTCCTGCTCGAGGCCATTGAAATACGTTTCAGACGTAAGACCGTGTTGGACGGGTAATGACCCAATCCAGTTGAACCCTTCCCAAGTTTCTTAGGAAGCTGCGGTACTTGCCGCGAATTTCAGAGCCGGTAGATTTGCGCCAGGGTGAGTGTTAGAGCCTGGGGGGGGACATTCTCGACGCCAAAAGCGGCAACCATGAGGTGTATTTAGGCATCCTAGAAAACGGATTTCTCGCCAGTAGGGGCCTGTATAACATGGAGGCCAACTATATTTCCAGCAATGCTGAAAGTTGTGAGTATGTAATTGGTGGATAATGTGGTAGATGACCAGTCAGCGTCGGGTGAGCGTAAGATTTCATTCACGTGTAGAATGAGGATAGTGTCACGAGTTTTGTGTCGCCAAATGTTCTCGTCAGCTACAGATTGGATGAAGCCATGTATGCGGAGTTTGTCAGCAATGTCATGGTTCCACAGACGAGCTTCCTGCTCAAGGCCATTGAAATACGTTTCAGACGTAAGACCGTGTTGGACGGGTAATGACCAAATCCAGTTGAACCCTTCCCAAGTTTCTTAGCCAAGTTATCAGCAAAACAAACTCGCCGAGACCGTTTCGCTGACTGCAACTGTTTTTCTTCTCTTTGGTGTTCTTGTCCTTTCAGTCCTGGATTTTTATTCTTCATCAGCCTGCATCCGGTGTTTTTACTAGTTGTTGGTTTGGTAAGGGGCGGTAAGGCCGATACGGGATCTTATTGTAGATAATAGATATATGTGCGCAACCTCATGTATTGTCCCTGTCCCCCATTAAAAGTATGCCCCTTTCATCGTTAGGTCGGAAAGGACCGCCGCGATAAGACAGCTAATAGACTAATCGGTTCCTGACTGCTAGTCGGGGCAGGTCGGCCGAATTAAGCTTGTATGTATTTGGAGTATTGTATGTGTGTTGCGGGATTTCTTACACCCGAAGAAGGTGATCGCACAGCCCATCATGTCTGTCATTGGCACTTCCGTGGCTCGTTTTGATACAGACGCGGGCAATGCGGAAGATGTCCAGCCGGTGGTCATTCAGAGCTTTCAGGATGGCCTGGGCCCCCTTCTTAAATGTGACGAGGTTGCCGTCGTCGAGGTAAAAGCTTTAGATGTCGTGATGAGTCGAAACGTTGTGTCCTTATAGTGTTGCATATCGTATTAAACATTTTCGGCTCCTTCCATGGGCCATATTGGCTGATAAAAAAATTGTAAAAGTGAGATATCCCCGTGAGCCTGGATGTAGGAGTAGTTGGTGGTATGAGGCTGCTAGGTTGGCTGCCGATTGTATTATCGCGTTGCGAGAGTGCCAGCCATGTCGATTAAAGGCGAGATGTATCTTAGGTACAGCCCTCTAAAATGACACCTCATGTTTGTTTGCAGCAGCCTGAATGAAGGTCAACGCCGACAAGGGGTGGACGGAGACCCTCTGTCGGCCGACAGCAGCGTAGACTGGACAGCACGCTGGTATGGTGGCCATTCGCCTATCATGTTGTTTATTTATTAAATATGTATTGTTTATATCGTTGAGATGATAAGACTTAGGTGAGCGAGTGTCTTGAGATTCCGATACTGATAGGATAGGAGTAAGAGTGGGCAATGGAGTGGTGGTACCGACCGCTCATGTACCATTAAACCCTTAAAAGTACACTCATGAGTGTTTACAGCCGTGAAACTACGACCAGTAAGCAATAAATAGGCTCAAAGCATGTAGTTCATTAAGGCCGTCCAACCTTTATAACAGCAGACCCAAGCACAGAGTGAATAAACATGACGGAATGAATTGTATTGTTGTCCGTGATGCCATGAGTATTTGAGTCAACGCCGAGTATGGCTAATAGAGTGACTGCAAAGCTAACCACCGATTACCACACTCATCCTGTACGCATTTAGGAGTGCTCCCACACTGCAGAGGATTGTATTGGCACGTATGTGTTGTGCAGAAAGTGGCGGGTGTTGGATAGACAATATATATCGTGTTGAAAAAGGGCTACAGAAAGAGATGTTATATGTGTGGCTGTCGAGATATAGTATATTTAGTATGCCACTGCGGCACAGGTTTTTAACGGGAAGTATTGTCAAATGTGATACATTGATATTCATAGTTCGTATGAACCCCAATGAGATAACCAAAGGACTGTTACGATAAAGTGGCACTGTTGTGGCAGTGATACTTTCTAAAATAGAACAGATTCACATCGACGTACGTTTCGTTCCTATCCGAGAAGGCGAAAAGCAGTTCAATATCAAAAATTATACCCTGTATATGCAAGAGTCGATACGCTCACTATACCGTGGTCACTCTTGCATCTTCTCGTACGACTGGCATATAAGTCTTAAGACCTGGGGCGGGTCTTCAGTCGGATTTTTTGTTGCTGTTGAATCTATGTTTTGCTGTATTGCAGGTCAGGGCCTCTGCTGTCTTATATTGGGCACTTCGATAGGAAGATATTCTTGCATTTTCTCGTACGACTGGCATACATGTCTTATGACTTGGGCGGGGGGGGGGTCAGTCGGGTTGTCTGTTGCTGTTTAAATTAAGTCTGGTTGTATGACAGGTTAGGGTCTCGACTGCCTTATGGTAGACCGCCGAGTATCTATTCTTACAGCTCTTGCACAGAGTTTACTTAATATCAAACATGGGGCATTCAGAGTCTAAAATTAATACTATAAATACAAACATCGAAGGCTCTGATTCTAAAATATGATCGCTTTAGAGCTCAAAAGCTTTATTCTATTCTAGTCAGCTTTACAATTTCGGGATGAGCGACTGCAGCTTTGAGGACGTTCGCATGGAGATCAGCTCTCCGATTACACCCGTCTGACTCACGATTCTGCCAAAGAAAGTTATGGATTCTAATTAGTACCAGAAACATATGATAGTGCACGGCAACACTCTTGAATCTCGTGACTCACGATTCTGCCAAAGATAGATAGATATGGGTTCTAACAAGTGTTTAAAACATATGTTAGTTCATTTCAAACCTTAAATCTCAGACAGATACTGACCTCTAACAGTATACAACAGGAACAGACCGCAGACGTGTGTCATTAATATCCCTGATTCATGAGCTGATGGGCACCATTGCTAATATAACAGGCGCAACCACGATGCATGTAGTTTATACATATTTAAAAATATAGATGGAAATAAGTCTTTAATATACAGTCTTTATAGTGAGTATTTACATAGTGCATACTGAAAAATGTCGATGTCTATTTCAACACAAGTCTTTATAGGGAGTACTTACCTTGTGCCTACTGAAATATGTCTGTCTATTTTAACACAAGTCTTCATAGTGAGTAATTACCTAGTGCATACTGAAGGAAGTCTATGTCTATTTCAACACAAGTCTATAGTGAGTACTTACCTGGTGCATACTGAAATATGTCTACAACTATTTCAACACAAGTCTTCATAGTGAGTACTTACCTTGTGCCTACTGAAATATGTCTTGCTATTTTAACACAAGTCTTTATAGGGAGTACTTGCCTTGTGCCGAGGGGCTCGTTCTTCTGATTCACCAGGATGCACGCGTTGTCACCGAACACGATCTGACGTCCATCGATTCCCCTTTGCCCTTTCTGAAAGTCGATACAGATGAACAAAAGTACTAAGTTTGAACTCTTTAACGCGATAGTAGAAATGGACCAGAGTTCTACACAAATTAACAGAAGTACTAAATTTGAACTATTTAAAAGTTTCATATAGAATAATAAAAGTACTGAGTTTGAACGCATTAATGCGAATACCGGAATGATCCAGAATTATAAAGTAATCCAGATGTATGAGCGAGTGCACACTGTTGTTGCGATGAGGGCATATGATACGTAAATCGTACCTGCCATCGCCACAAATCTCCAAGCAAGTACAGAGCAGCGATTACTATATAACATATACTTGGAACTAAAAGCAATCCTCAACGCATCCATACGGGAAGTCTCATGATACAACTGAATATTAACACAACACACAGAACCCCGCTGTTCGGTTAGGGCTGCCACTCACCTTGCATCGCACGACAAGAGCGCGACGAACGTCTCCTTTCGCTGCTTGTTGTTTTGTCTGTCAGGAACATGTATTACGGGAATTAGTTTGTGGGTGATTCTGCCAAGCATGTAGATATATCCAAACCCCTCCATGAGAACTATACCACGGATTAGACTGTTGAAAAGAAGCTATCTACACGTAGCGCAGGAGATGGATATATAAATAGAGGGTTGCTGTTTGCCTTAGATCGCACAGAAGGCATAGGGGTGTACACAAAGCATCAGAGCATCAGATGGATAGTTCAAGGCAGGATGTTTATATGTACGTATGACCTGCCCTGTACTCGACCGCAAAGACGGCACTGGTGAAAAGAATAAACGTTAATACCGCGTCGCGGGTAGCCCCCTGTACGATGACTCATATAAAATCTTTAAAACCCAAGCAATGTCATACAGACGAATACGCCACACCCCATACTGGGACGACTACGGCTGGCGCTGAGGCCGTTGTGGTGCGATATGCGATTGTAATTTGGACATAAGCGGTCCGCATCAAATAGAATGGGAAATGCAATTGTAAATCGGACACAAGCAGTCCGTATCAAATAGAATGGGACATGTAATTGTAAATCGGGCGCAAGCGGTCCGTATCAAATAGAATGGGACATGCAATTGTAAATCAGACACAAGCGGTCCGCATCAAATAGAATGGGACATGCAATTGTAAATCAGACACAAGCGGTCCGCATCAAATAGAATGGGACATGCAATTGTAAATCGGACACAAGCGGTCCGTATCAAATAGAATGGGACATGCAATTGTAAATCAGACACAAGCGGTCCGCATCAAATAGAATGGGATATGCAATTGTAAATCGGACACAAGCGGTCCGTATCAAATAGAATGGGACATGCAATTGTAAATCGGACACAAGCGGTCCGTATCAAATAGAATGGGACATGTAATTGTGAATCGGGCACAAGCGGTCCGTATCAAATAGAATGGGACATGCAATTGTAAATCGGACACAAGCGGTCCGTATCAAATAGAATGGGACATGTAATTGTGAATCAGGCACAAGCGGTCCGTATCAAATAGAATGGGACATGCAATTGTAAATCGGACACAAGCGGTCTGTATCAAATAGAATGGGACATGCGATTGTAAATCGGACACAAGCGGTTTTTGTAGTATAGAATCGGGCGTGCGACGGCTACAGTAAACTCATACGCCATTGTAGTGCGCAAGGCTAAGGAGTTTTCCATACCAAACGGTTCGTACAGAAAATACTCATATTTGGGACAAAGGCTAAAAGATTGGGATACCTACAACAAACAACAAGGCAAAAAACAACAAGGCAGGTACAGTCGGAAGTACGGTAGAACTCTCCATACAAATGGGTGTGGTATACAAGATAACAGGTTGGGGTGGGTGTCCACACGAAGACGCATGGCATATATATATGCCATAGCGAAAAAAAAACTCTCTGATAATGTATGTGACTGAGTTTATGATGTATGTGACTGAGTTTTACGGTATAATCGGTAGCCCAATCGCACTTCCACATCGATCACAACACAGAGGCCGATTTCCCACACACCCATCGAACGGACAAAATAAACGTTTCAATAAACCAAGTACACGCACTGCACACAAGACATCTCCTTCACTTACGGTGGCCGTAGGTAGCTTTCGCGTAGTTTTCACAGAAACCACGATGAGGTCTCCGATCGCCGACGCCTTCTTAGGCCCGCGCAAGGACTTGATACACTGAGTGAGGTGTGCATGTAAAGCACCCCGCAAAAGGATTCAACGTGTTATGAGATATAAAGAACTACATATATCGTCAAATAAAGCAGCTTGTCAGCCTATTTAAGAAATTGTATAGAACTAGATATATGTATGTTGTAATTTTTCCCCCGTATTCCGAACCGAAGAGAAAAGCTACTTGTTGCGGAGTGTGCGAGTCACACCAAATAAATTTGCTGTGTTTTTTCTGTGTATGAGACGCATTAAAAATCATTCGTTTATGCGTTCACGGTAAACGTTAACACTACATATACTACACTAGTAGCACCGATTGGGACTTCACATGGGTGCACGTCTCGGGTGAGCAGTTTATATTTTATTACGAAAGAATGTCTAACATCCATTCACCAGCAGTGCAAAAGCGCATCTACCAGAAGTATGCATATGGGTGTAAAAGTGTACCAGAAGTATGTATATAGATGTTAAAAGTGTACCAGAAGTATGCATATGGATGTAAAAGTGTACCAGAAGTATGCATATGGATGTAAAAGTGTACCGGAAGTATACTTATAGATGTTAAAAGTGTACCAGAAGTATGCATATGGATGTAAAAGTGTACCAGAAGTATGCATATGGATGTAAAAGTGTACCGGAAGTATACTTATAGCTGTTTAAAGTGTACCAGAAGTATGCATATGGATGTAAAAGTGTACCAGAAGTATGCATATGGATGTAAAAGTGTACCAGAAGTATGCATATGGATGCAAAAGTGTACCGGAAGTTTGCGTATAGATGTCAAAGTGTACCAGAAGTATGCATATGGATGTAAAAGTGTACCAGAGGTATGCATATGGATGTGAAAGTGTACCGGAAGTATGCTTATAGACGTAAAAGTGTACCAGCAGTATGTATATAGATGTAGAAGTGTGTATGTGCGTGTAATCCTGTGAACCATAGAACGCCAGAGGAGGGTGCAGTGGTAGAAGACTACGACA
>LUCW03001667.1:92500-105829 GCA_001586965.3 Sphaeroforma sirkka
ATATGTATATAATGGGATAATCATACATAATAATAATAATATATATATGCACGTATGCCATATTAATGTTTGCGCGTATGCATATATTATGTCAATATAATCGGTAATAATACGTACGTTTATATGTATATGTGTAATAATAATAATAATGGAATGTTATGAATACATATACATATATAATAATAATACATGCGTATGCGTGTAATAATAATATATATATGTATAATAATGGCGCACATAATTATTGACAATAATATATACGTATTATATGCGTTGTATGTTATTGTTTTATTATATATAATAATAATATTATAATCAATCAATAATAATACAATATTACATCGTATGTAATGCATCACGTATGCGCGCAATGCGCACGTTGTCATGATTTTTATATATATTATTATATGTATATATAATAACCATACATATATAATACATAATATATTAATAATAATACATATATAATATATATATATTATATAATATATTATAATAATAATATAACATTATAATAATAATAATATCATTATTATAACAATAATAATAATAATAAACAATAATATATATATACAATATACATATATACATATAAATTTAGAAATAGTCATTGCACGCACACTTGCGCACGCATGTATATCAGCATATTACATATTACATATTATATATATAATTATTTGGTTTGAGTTTGCAGGCGCATGCACAGCAAGATGAGCGCAAGACCGGACGCCCGCACCAAAACATGCAAAACGCGCACACAGTTCTGTAACCTATATTAATATACATATGTATAATAATATAATAATAATATATAATATTATAATAATAATAATATAATAATAATAATAATAATATATATTAATAATAATAATCATATTAATGTGTACGATGCATATGTACATGCATGCATGCATGTGCATGTCAATATCACAACATACGTATGTAATAATATATATATATTAATAATATATAATAATAATAATTATAATAATAATAATATACAATACATATGTAATGTGCATATTATGCATATGCATATGTATAATAGTATATATATATAATAACCATATATATATAATATATAATAATAATATATTATATTTATATATTATATATATATATATATATATAATATATAATATAATATCAATAACATATTCATATATCCATGCACACACGCATACACGCACGCACACACACACACAACAAATGCATATATGTATAATATATATGTATATGCATATATATATGCATATATATATATATATATATATATATATATATATATATATATATATATATATATATATATATATATATATATAATATATATATATATATATATACATTTTAAATATTATTATATACACATGGATGTATATATATGTATATATATATATAATTAGTCCTGTGATGTCAGCACTTGTCTACAAGGTGCTGTTGTCACATCTCAATCAACAACTTACAACAACTCTGAACCATAAGTTGCATTGCGTCCATTCTGGTCCCCTCCATTGAATATTCCCTAGTTGTGTGTTACTTTAGTCTTTAGTCTCAGGATAAGTACCCCTCGCTAAAATCTCACTACCTCTTTGTACAGTTGCCCACATTAAAACACTCAAAGTTGAGCGTCGCCATGAAGTCAGCCGAGCAAGTGATGGTCGAGTCCTTCTTTGAAAGCTGTCCCTTTAGGATGTCTATCAGTACAGTGGGTGGTATGTTCTATATAATATTAGAACGTATACGTGGAGGATCCAAGTTGTGAGAAGCAAGTGTTTACACTATGTCAATGGTATACATGTAAGACCTAGCTCAATGTATCTGTTGATGCTTGTAAGACCTAGCTCAATGTATCTGTTGATGCGTGTGTTTGTATTTTGCACGCATAACTTCAGGATGTTAATCAGTATATTTGGAGGTATGTGTTTATCATATATCGAGCATATACGTGAAGGATCCATGCCGAGGTAAGCAAGTGTTTGACACTGTACCAAACATATACATGTACTACTCAGCTCAATGTATCTGTTGATGCATGCATATAGATTATGCACGCGTAGTTATCACGTCAGGAAGCCCATATGTACAGTAAAAGGTATTGTGTACTTTATATGTAACATACACATTAAAGTTCCAGCTCAATGCACTCTTGTCACGTGCTGTCGGATCATGTACGCGTAGCTGTCGCCTCAGAGTGTCTATTGGTACGGCTGAAGTCAAGTGTGTGCAAGGTTATTGCAGAAATGTCTGTGTAGTTACGGGTAACCTGTATTGACCAGCGTGCACAATCGGGTCGTGACTGGTTAGTTTTAGCTTTAGTATGCGTGGTCGAGACTTGCGGATTTTTTGCGTTCAATGTGTATGTGTAGCAGTTGATAGTGCGGGTTATCACATCAAGCTATGGTAGCAGTCTCTGTAGATTGTCCATCGGTACAGTAGGTGGTAGGTACGTTCGATTGTACCGAACTTCTGCATGTAGTAGTCATGCAATCGGGTTGGTACAGTGCATGATACTGGTTTGTACAGAGTACTGTTGGCGTATCTCTATGCACAGTGGAAGGTGAATGTGACGAGAGAAGTAGATGCTACGCATGTGGCACTGCCACCCAACTCAATCGATCCGATAGTTTACTTTGCCGGGTTAATTGTGGGTAGCGGTTTACTGGCCTTCTAAAGTAAGGTTGAGCATAGTAATTGGAGAGGCAGTGTGTGTACAATTACTGAAGGCACATGTTGCGAGTCGTCCAATGGGGCAGGCGAGTGTGCTGTGTCAAGCTAAATCCCAACCCGAAACCCGAAACCCTAAACCCTAAACATGGGGTATCAACTCAGGATGCCTGTGGTACAGTGAGAGATTGGCTATCAGTACACCTGCGTTGGTTTCATCCGTATTCTTGTATTCATGCAGTATTGTATTGAGATGCGCAGAATATATATACGATTATAGATCACGGTAGATACGCATAGTCGCACTCTTACTATGGCACGACGCACGCCTGACTGCCAAAGTTATCGGTTTAATTCGCCGCTTGGTACTGTGTATCTCACTCAACCAGGTTATGGTTTCGGTGCCGTGCTGGGATTGATCGGTGGTAGTATGGAGCCCATCGACCCGGATAAGAAGCAGAAGGCCAGAGATGTTATACGAGATATGGGCAAACGCAGTCACGCCATGGGAAAGAACTTGGCCATGATCGGTGTTATGTTTGCGGGGTCTGAGGTGAGTATGAGTGGATGTGTGCTTCATGACAGTGTTGTTGTACACATGGGGGCCGTATACACACATGTGTATGTACTGGTCTTGTGATGTATGTGCGCTTGTTTAATTCGGATGTGTACACGTGCGTGTAGGGAATACATCCCTTGGGGCTCACACTTATAGACCTGAACATAGAGTAGCAAACCGCACATGTGGTACGTGGTATGGGCAAGTGTACTCACGCCATTGTGAACTCCGCCACGAATAGCATCTGTTTGCAGAGCTTGAAGCATATGTGGGTATGTGCGTGTCAATGAGGTTTATAGGCGTATTTGCATGCATACACTAGCATGGGTATGATTTCAATGTCTGCGCGAATATATATAGTATGCGAGCTTGCATTCGTATATAGCATAGGCATCGATGTCTCCGGAAGACCTGAACATGTGTTATATAACCTGGGAATTCATAGGCGAGCATGGCAAAAACACGCTGTACAATGGTATTACAATTATTATCGGTATGATCACAGTGGTTGAACAAACAAGAGTAGGGCGGAGTCATGTCTTTGGAGTGCGATGTTACATAGTATTGACAGCCAGAGCGAAGTCAGATCATTGTCATGTACGATTTTTTTTTAATAGAAATATAAGTTATATGGTGTGCGACAGAGACACGGCTAGAGCGGAGTCGGATCACTCAACTAAATCATCATAGTACTTGATGATAAACAAACCCGAATTCTTTTCAATTTGAGTATACCAGGCCGTGTTTTGTAGAGACAGTCAGTGCGAAGTCAGATCACTAATGTGGTTTTTCCCCAAGCAATTTTTTGTTAATGACATTCTTCTCATAACATCACTACTTAGTGTGTAATAGAGACAGCTAGAGCGAAGTCAGATCACTGGAATGGGTTATTATCCGGGTGCACAACGGGGGGTGTCCTGGGAATGAGGGCTGGACCTCATGCTGCAGTAATGGGCTGTGCCGGTTTTGCTGCTTTCTCAGCCGCTATTGGTAGGTTTTAGGGGGTATACTTATGTACATGTACTGTAGTTCGAGGCTTGTATACATAGATATGGTGTGTGCTGTGTTTGTGGCTAATTGTATAAATGTCTAAATACTTGGTCGTGGTCGTGGCCGTGTTATGGGCGTGTCTAACATGCTGCAGTAAGGGGCTATACCAATTTTGCTGTTTTGTTTTTGAGTTTTTTTTTTGCTACTGGTGAATTTGAATGTGTAGAACGGTGTGCGCCCTACTGTATTTTGAGGTTCTTGTATACAGTTAAGTTGTACACTGTATCGGTGTGTAAGTGTATAAATGTGTAAATATATATTCTTGTTGTGAGTGTGTGTATGCTGCAGCAGTGGGCATATAATGGGGTTCTTGTATACAGTTATGTTGCACACTGTATCAGTGTTGTAAGTGTATAAGTTTGTAAATGTATAGTCTTGTTGTGAATGTGTCTGGTAGGCTGCAGCAGTGGGCCTATTATGAGGTTCTTGTATACAGTTATGTTGCACACTGTATCAGTGTTGTAAGTGTGTCTGGTATGCTGCAGTAGTGGGCGTGCCCCATTTTTTTTGCGTTCTTGGCTGCTATTGGTTCATACTTATACAATATTGTTCTGTTATACGTATCATATTATATAACAGTTCGTATTATATTTGTACCTCGTTAAAAGTGGCTGTTTATTATGTGCAGTTATGTGGTTGGTGTATGTGAGTTGGTCATATGCTTTTCTTCTGACTTTTGCGGAGGCTATTGTTTCCTTTGCTGCTGTTGTTTTGCATCGTAGATGGTCCGTGGTGCATTGTATCGTCATCGTTTGGATGGTGTATTCGAGCACAACACACAAGGTTCGAGCAATCTATCAATAGAATTGCTGTGTATAATGTTCTCAGTCACCCATTGTTTGCATAGATTGTTGCTTGCGCGGCTGTTGAGCATGACCTGCACGCATGCTGCTTGTATCAGGGCGTGTGCCGTGAAATCAAGACCTCCCAAGAGTGGTTTAATTTGGTAATTAATTGGAATCGAAGTCGCAATTACGGGTAGATAACGCAATTACGGGTAGATGTCAAACATGATACGAGCTCTACCGCATGTAATGGGTGTTTGAGAACTCTAACAGGTGCACACGTTTCACCACACTTGAGTTTTTGGTCGGAAGTATGTGCGACTTTTGCTTTGGAGTATTAAAGAGTGTCCCATTCCTATCACACCCTCTACAGATTACTTTATGCAAAGGATGTAGGAACGCCACGGAACACAATTGATCCATGGAAACGCAGCAGCACGCGTGAAAATGCCACGGAGCACTCGAAAATGCAACAGAGCACTCGAAAATGCCACAGAGGAAACACCAAAGTTCTCGTTCAAGATGTCACAGATCGCTCCGTCGCCTTGAACTGTTGCGTCTGGGCATCATCTGGCTGTCTGAACGACAGATAGCCACACGACCGATTGGAAACCCCTTTTAAAACAACACTCACTAGAGTGTGGGTAAGATCCGTCTGCGTTCTATGGAGAGTACCCAATAATTAGACAAGACCATGCGGTTTAGAACTGAGCACGCGCACGATACGAAGCTGTGGCTCTCTATGTGTAGCGGGTATCGGAATTCGTAGCTTTTGTATATAAAAAACGTCCACATGAAAATAAAATTCATACCTGTACGTTGCTTTTATACGCGTCTCCACAACTGCAACCACAACCATGTATTCCATATGTCTGCAATATGGGATAGGAAAGTCTTCAACCGAGCACGCATATGATACGAAACTATTGCTCTAAAAATAGCCGGTATCGAGGTGCGCAGCTATTGTATCTGTGCATGTCAAAAGGAAATAGAAAATTAAGAGATTTTTCTGCATGTAGTTTACTGGTTTCCCGGATCATCTTTTAGCACATTCTGTACTATGATTGCATTCAGACCATTGCACGCCTCGTGACAGTACTGGATATATACTCAAGATTTCCGAGTACCCATATGCCTAGCGTGCACGCTTGGAACACGATGTATTGAGATGCATATATGTTAGAATGTATGAGCTTCATGTAGGTATATTCTAATATCACCCAGTTATGTGCTTCATGTAGGTATATTCTAATATCAACCAGTGAGAGCGTTGCGAACCGATGTCGCCGTTCCACTGATATTGATTCTTTCGAATGGGATCTGTTACAATGTAGGGTTGTACCCATTTGCCGCCACTACATAAAATGTCCCAAATAAAGGAGCTTGTCTCAGTATAAAGTGTTCTTACAAATCACATATTGAGCACTTATACTTTACTACATAATCTCATAGGCACACGTTTTTGTTTTGGTCGGTATAATGGTACTTATCTCGTACTGTATCCACCATGACAGGTCTACCTACCTAAGCTAGTATCATGGCCATCTCTGTGGTCAGGAACAGCACTACCTCAGCGGTATCCCACAAATTTTACAATATTAAGTTGCCACTCACCAAAGTAGTACATCCACGACCCTTTCTGGCAGTAGTGCGTGGCTGATTCAGTTGTACTGATAAAGTACAGTAACAGACTGTTGCTGAATGACCCATTGTACTTTGTCTAACCCTATACACCCTAATACATACACGATAGACCCTTCTGGCAGTAGTACGTGGCTGGGTCAGTTGTACTGATATAGTACAGTAACAGACTGTTGCTGGATGACCCTTTGTACTTCGACTAACCCTATACACCCTAGTACACGATAGACCCTTCCTGCGACTAAGGATGCGAATCGGATGCTATATATGATCTTTTAGCCGACTCCTACCGAAGTAATACCCCTATGCGAGCGAACCCTATTCATTGGGTAAAGGCGATCGAACCCTGCACAAAGGATAGAGGTGAAACCCTATAAACACATAGAATACAGGGCATTGAACCTTATTTATACATAAGAGAATACTATTTATTTCAATGTATATTTTGAAGAAAACACATGAAAGTCGACAACTATACGTCACGAGGCTGTAATTTAATTGAGATCGCTCAGGAAGCCTCTGAAAGGCCAGAGTTATCAATAGATCCTGTCCCACTAAATACTGAATACATACTATTACACTAAATACTGAATACATACTATCACACTAAATACTGAATACATACTATTACACTAAATACTGAATACATACTATCACACTAAATACTGAATACATACTATTACACTAAATACTGAATACATACTATTACACTAAATACTGAATACATACTATCACACTAGATACTGAATACATACTATTACACTAAATACTGAATACATACTATTACACTAAATACTGAATACATACTATCACACCAAATACTGAATACATACTATCACACTACAAATACTGAATACATACTATTACACTAAATACTGAATACATACTATTACACCAAATACTGAATACATACTATCACACCAAATACTGAATACATACTATTACACTCAAATACTGAATACATACTCATCACACTCAAATACTGAATACATACTATTACACCAAATACTGAATACATACTATTGCACTCAAATACTGAATACATACTATCACACCAAATACTGAATACATACTATTGCACAAATACTGAATACATACTATCACACTCAAATACTGAATACATACTATTACACTTCTAAATACTGAATACATACTATTACACTCAAATACTGGAATACATACTATCACACCAGATGCTGGATATACATCTATTACACTAAATACTGAATACATACTATTACACTAAATACTGAATACATACTATCACACTAAATACTGAATACATACTATTACACTAAATACTGAATACATACTATCACACTAGATACTGAATACATCTATTACACTAAATACTGAATACATACTATTACACTAAATACTGAATACATACTACCACACTAAATACTGAATACATACTATCACACTAAATACTGAATACATACTATCACACTAGATCCTGAATACAAATATATGATTTCGCGTCAGGTCGACACCTGGTTTCAACGCGATAGGTTCACACACACGCACGAGTGACTCTCGGTATCTACTGTACTCCTACTGTTACGTACCTATCATACTATATAGAACGAAATACATGAATACATACTACATAGCCCTCCGCTGTTTTTTGAAAACAAATTTCCGACGACGGCTATGAAAAATAGTGAGAAAAAAACTGGTCGTGATGAGTCATGACTCGTGAGTTCATGACAGTTGCGCGCCAAAATATTCTGACCTTGTTGTCACATTATTGCTTCCGATTCTTCAATACATATGTAATAGAAACAGTATAAATAAATAGAAGCTTGCCTGGTGAACACAGCCATCGACGACATATCGTTGCTATATCGTTGGTTCTATAACCTTTATATTATACACCTTCACCTCAACTGGGTATTTTCAGCGTCCCTTGGGATCCAAGATGTGCTATTTATAGCCTGGAGTATCCATCTCATCTGGATAGGAGCCTATACGCGTTCTACTCTACACTAGTCAGGGCTTCTGGTGTTTCGTCGGTTTAAAGATAGGCTATTGAATAATAGTCCGTAGTATCCATCTCATCCTTAGAAGTAAAGCTTGCTTGGCAAAACTGCACTACACGAGATGCAGTTGCAGTTGAGCAACGAGAAGAACTCAACCCGTGCGAAGTTATAACATAGCACACACACACTCGACGTAGTGCGAAAACACAAGAGTTCAAATACTATTGAACATATAATTAGGTAGGTTTAATGTTATTTCAACACCTGAGTGAACACACACATTTTTTGTTTTAGAAGATAGTAGGGGATGGTTGTAAAGTGTACCTGATTGTGTATGTCAGTAACAGGGTCGTTGCCGGGAGTGGTTTCAGGTGTATTTTCTCGTGGTGCTTACCGTCGTCCATTCCATGCTAGGGTCAGTATCACCAACTGACTTGCATATACGCTTGACCTACTGGATAATATGCTCTCATTTCCATACGGCATTTATGTAGAAAGTCAATCTATCGCGCTTGTGTACACGTGGCTACATGTACTTGTGCTTTTGTGTCGCAGGAACTTGAAATGAAAATCATAGTACAAGAACACACGCGTTTTGATTCGAGCTTGCTTTTGCTAATATATATATAATATATATATATATATATATATATATATATATATATATATATATATATATATATATATGTATATATATATATATATATATATATATATATATATATATATATATATATATATATATATATATATATATATATATATATATATATACATATATTATATATATATATATACATATATATACAATCATATCATCATCATCATCATCACACACACACATATATATATATATACATATATATATATATATATATATATATATTATTGTATGTGTAACAAATTAGTCTACAAATGTATTTTTGAGGGACTATATATATATATATATATATATATATATATATATATATATATATATATATATATATATATATATATATATATATATATATATATATATATACATATAAATATATATATATATGTATCAATTTTAACATATTAGTCTACGAATGTATTCCTAATTGTCAGATAATAGTTTCAGAATGCGTTCCTAATTCTTTACATGCTAAGTCTTGTTGGTGTATCTTATGGCATTTAAAAGGCGGGCACTCATGTGTTGTGCAGTTGTTTTGTCGGGTGCCCTGTCATCTACCGCTACATGGGTAGGCAACTCCAGGCACAGACGATATCCCTAGTAGCTGGCTTATATCACTACTACACACACATCAACAGCTTATGCTATTGGTATACTCATATCAACAGCTTTATTGAGAAACCCGGCGGTTTTCTGCATGGACGTTCTAGTAAAGCATGGAGCGTGTTTTCCAACTATGTCAAGGTTTGGTGTTGTGCGCGTACCATCCATCCTATTACCATTCCTTATTTCGTTGACAAAAGCGCGCGCTTGTTCCTCCCTATCATACCCTTTGTTGTATGGTGTAGCACACCAAAGGTCATGTCTTGTATAGTCACCATTGGATTAGCCTTCTGCAGTTGGTAAACTGGTTTTCGAACGGACTCACTCAAAGCGTGCGGTTGCTGTGCCCAATAGAGACCCTTGGAGGTTTTAGTTCCATGTGTTTTTAGAGCATGACATGTACTCTAATGATTGGATCTGATGAGAGTGTGAGTTTGTGCATCCACACGGCGACACACAGCAACAACCCTCCGCCGTCCCCCCCCCCCCCCCCAATCCCCTTTTTTTTTTTTATGGACAATATATGTTTAATTATATATTTAATTTTACGAGCCATAGGCCATGGGCTGTATGGTGATAGTTCAGGAGTTCTGACAGCATACAATTCTCATACCCATCACGCTTGAGTTACAGAATTGGTATCAAAATTCAAATATATGGCATTACTCTTAATCCGGTTACACATAGAATTTGAGCATGTGATTCCATTCCTCATCGAACTTTTGCTCCACGATCTTTTCGTTAGACATTTGTAGTCGAGATAGGTGAAAGGGTTGTAGTGGGCAATGCTATCTGCGTGTATACTTTTTCGGTTTCGGATTTATATATACAAGCTAGTCTGTGTGGTATGAAATGCAATGCATGTGTACAGTCGCCTCTGCTTGCATGCACTGATCTGGCGTGTTGCTGCGTAGTAGTATACTTTGAACTTAACAACTAGTTGTGTTTGATATTCTTTTCGCGGGTTAAAATGTAGGTACAACCCCATCGCACCGAAATGCCAAAAGGAAACGCCCAAATGATGATTTGGCATTTTCAGGTATGATTGATAATTACTGTACATCCATCTTTTTCGTTGTATTTTCCAACTGAAATATAATTGAATTACGAAGAAGTTGGGTATATGCACATGGCACGCCCAAATCCAAGGGAGCTCATGACCACATCTTCAATTTTGTGTTAGCATGGCATTGTGTTCGCCAACAACAAAACAAATCAAAAATGTATAGCTGGCTTCTGTATGACAGATTATAGATTTACGTTTACGTCGTCTCGAGAAATTTAGTTGTTAGCTGGTTTGGCCAGTCGGATTATTCTTATAGAAAATAATATTGGCACAAGTTAATTTGATTGTCGGTCAATAGAGGAACGGAAGATTCGAATAATAATTAGAGGTTGCTGAATTTACATCTTATATATATATATTGTTTCGATTATATATATATATATATATATATATATATATATATATATATATATATATATATATATATTATATATATATATATATATATATATATATATATATATATATATATATATATATATATATATATATATATATATATATATATATATTATATGTTATATATATATATATATATATATATATATATGCTATATATATATATATATATATATATATATATATATAGCATATATATATATATTATATATTATATATATATATATATATATATATATATATATATATATATATATATATATGCATATATATATATATACATATATACATGCATGGCACACACACACACACATCACACATCATCACACACATACATATATATATATATATATATATATATATATATATATATATATATATATATATATATATATAGAATAGTGCAGTTGCTTCCAAATAAATACATTCTACGATTCCTAGATGATGCCGGTGATGATACGGGAGATGATGAAGCCGGAAGTAGTAGCCGTAATGGCGAGGATAGCGATAACGATGACGATGACGATGAAGTTGGAGGTACCGGTAGGTATTTTTGCTCTAATCAAAAGAATGGGTTTTGGTAGGTGAACTTGCTCTTCTTATGCGCACTGGTAGGTATTTTTGCTATATTATTAGCACTGGTAGGTATACCTACCTATTCAATCGTTTTGGTAAGTGAACTTGCTCTTCTGTTAATACCATGTACCATGGTATTCCTGTGATGTTGCTTTTAGCTAAATGTGGCAAATCCGAGTTCCAGTACGTATTTCTGTTACCTCACCCTTACACTCATGCACACTACTGCCAAGCTCAGTCAATGTTATATCGCACTAACACTATCAATACATCCTCTCGGTCGAAGTGCGATTTGACTATTTATAGCAAACCCAACGTTAGCAAACTCAATGTTACCAAACCCAATGCACCTGTTGCAGATTTATTTCCCGACACGCTCACGCACCTGAGCCCATAAAACACATAAAGCATATACGCATGCATATAGTTGAGTACGTATAGGCATGCATATAGTTGAGTATGTATAGGCATGCATATAGTTTAGTACGTATAGGCATGCATATAGTTGAGTACGTATAGGCATACATATTGCTGAGTACGTATAGGCATGCATATAGGTGAGTATGTATAGGCATGCATATAGTTGAGTACGTATAGGCATGCATATAGTTGAGTACGTATAGGCATGCATATTGTTGAGTACGTATAGGCATGCATATATTTGAGTACGTATAAACATGCATATAGTTGAGTACGTATAGGCACCACGCACCACAGTAGTCACGGTGTTATGCAGCGCTAATCAGTCAGTCCCTCGATCGCATTTGACCAATACTGGAAGCATGCATGTTTTCGGGTTTAGGGATATAAAACCCTAAACCTTAAAACTTAATCTTCTAACGTCTCGCCTGTAGCTGTCACATGTCAACAACAACCTTGCATACCGCAATACAGATGAGCTGTTAATCTCTGTTTATTGCAAAGCTCTATAATTCTCTTCAGTACCAATTTTTGAGTGATTTTTGGCTACAGATATACACATCAAGTTGAATATATACATCAAATTGTAATTACAATCTACACCATTCCTGATTGTTCGGATATGTGCGGGGCAAAAAAAGGGTTGGGACTTGAAACAGAAGTACACAGGTGCACACAACCAATTATCCGCACACCGGGTGCCACAAAACGTGCCACATAAAACCCGTATACTTTATCACTTGGCGTCCTGCAGATGGAAAGACAGAATTCCGGTTCGAGCGTGGTATGAGTCTCCACGAACGGTACAAAAATTGGCCTATGGTTATCCCTCATGTTCAGCGAGGGCCGGAGATTGCGGTTCCAGCGGTGTGTTCGATTTTGGCGGAGATATGGAGATACTTTATGGACAAGACAGAATACAG
>LUCW03001668.1:0-25000 GCA_001586965.3 Sphaeroforma sirkka
CAATGTTGTCAATTGTATCTCTGTGACTCTACCCCTCCTGATACTGAGGTTGCCCTTTCCAACAGGACTATGGTTCATATCCAGCCACAAGTTACGCAGAATCTGACTGACTTAGAGGAGCTCGAAAGTAGAGTTAAAATTATACATAATTCTAACGCATCGAGCATATGAGCATACTTATAAAATGGTTATATTCGTGCAGGCTTGATCACCCGGCGCTGAAAGAAACCATACGTGAAGTATACCGACGCTGTACTGATTGTGAAAAGAACCAGATCAAGCGATACGGTTGGGCACCCCTCAAAAGTGTGACAGAAGACCAACCGATGCGCCGAGTCATAGTCGATTTGGTTAAACTCCCGCGATCCAAGCATACTGGCGATGTATATATCTGTCATTTCTTATGTGTGGCTTCGGGCCATAACTTGCTTTATGCAATACCGAACAAACGTCCACAAACAGTGGCAGAATTATGCTATCACGTCTTTAATGACTTCGGTTTCCCTGAGTACTATGTTCTGATAACGGTAGTGAGTTTTGTACCGACGTAATGGAGGCACTTATACTCGTATCAGGCATGACCCATAGGCGTGGTGTTCTTACAAACCTCAAACGCAGGGTGCAAATGAGACACGTCATAGAGAACTTAAGAAACTCTTGCGTACCGCACTAGACGACGTTGAGGATATGTGGCCTTATCATTTGAAATGGGTTCAGACTCAAATGAATAACTGCATGAATCCTCAAACTGGAACACTCCGTTTCACTATTTCTTTGGCCGCTATAGTGAATTACAAGCAACGTTTGATAAAACTGCGCCCGAGAAACACGCTACCCCGTGGCTACAAAAAAGATCGAGCATATGCAGAACGTTGTTTACCCCCTGTTTACTCGAGCACAAGAATCGCGTCCTACTTAAAGCGTATGACCGATGGAATAACACTAAGAACATTGTTCAGTTCAAAGTCGGCGATTACGTTAACATTATAAATCGAAACGCCAACGTTACCGAACTCTCTTCTAAGACGATAGGACCTTTTGTTATTTCCTACCATGATGAGAAGAGTGATACTTACGAAGTGAATAACATTGATGGTACTAGCGCAACCAATCTAGGCACTCACCGTATCCCTACCTCCGAACTCTCATTCGCTCGCTCATTTGATTCTGATGTACCAGTTATGGAGTCACAAGTCAAAGATATAATTGACAAAACATCCGAAGACGGTTACACTTACTACAAGACCCGTTTCATGGATGGGACAGTAGCTTGGCTAACCTCCGATGCATTTCGTGAATCTCGCGACTTTCTTCGTATCTTTAATAAGAAATGGAATAAGCGTTTACATAAGAACACACGAGATAAACGAAAAGGGTTTCCTCAGGTGACTACAAACCCTGACGGATCTGAAATTCCCTATTTGCCACCTACTTCCTACGTGACTAAACTTTCTGATCTGCTTACCAACAGTGCAGAAAATTGTTCAAACTTACTTACTAATGAAGAACAGCCTTTGGCTATTACCTTACCAAATAATAAACGTAAGGCGCCTACATCGGAAATGGTTACTGGACCAAATACTAAACGACATAGAGTACAACATGAGTCTTGAACTCGTACATATAGGCACATACTTACTAGATAAGTCATGACCGAAACCGTTTTTTACTTTGGGTTTCGCTTTACCAACTAGATCGTATCTTAACGTACGTTCGTAGTTCTAAATACGGCCTCCGGTCAGTCTAAAATATCAAGATCAATTGAGATAATACATTGGTTTTTTATTTGTATTTTAAATAATTTAGTACAAGCTCTTTTTCCAATATTTCCAAAGTGTTCTAAATTCACTTTGATGGCTCCAATAGCCTGAGTATTTGGTATGACTCATCTACTTGGACCTATTTGAGACATTAGTAGATGTAGGATATTATAAACTAAATTTTATAATCTCCGAACTACTACTTATAGATTTTGGTCCTCCCGCCAATCTCCAAAATCCAATAAGTCTTTTTTTCTTTTTTTAACTTTTTTCTTCAGATGGAACTTTATTTATATCAGCTAATGTATTAACGTGACTTACGTTATTATGTCTATTTACAAATTAGGCAAGTGGTCATGAACACTTAGTACTTCTAGTGAAAATTATTCAATAAAGAACAGCTAGAGGTACGCCCTGTGTGATCGAGGATATTTAGGCTCTTAACAAGAGGCAGTCCCGATCATTCTTACACAAGCTACCACTGCTAAATCCTAACTGACTAAATTGTATTTTAGTTTAATATAGTTTGAAACCTAGTAATTTCCATCGAAGTTTACATATTTTTTTCAGTTATTTAGTAGTTACAGTAGTGTACTGCTTCTAGACTGTCTGACATCGATTTACTATCCAGCAAATACTATGGCTAAGGGTACTTCTAAAGGCAAGGGAGCCGCTAGCTCTAAGCCTGCTAAGCCTGCCGAGGTTCCTGAGGTCCCTGTGGAAACACCTAGCCTGTCTGGAGTTGAGCCTGCCGAGGATACTGTTGGGGAAGCAAATTCTGAGGTTGGTACAGAGGATTATTCTGAGGATGACTCGTCGGATCCTAAAGCCTTGGAAGAAGAGGTATCTACTACCGCGGAAAGGCTCGCCAGCGTCCGTGTATCACCTAGGAGTGAAGCTCAGGACCCCAGCTGCCCCCCTGACCACGTGCCGTCAAATATTGGGGATAAACGTCGAAAGGCTGGAAAATTCGTGGATACGAATGTCGGGGGGCATTATAACTCCACATCTAAAGGACACTCCAGCACAAATCCGGAGTGAAAAAGGAAGTATTGGACCTGTCCGAAAATTTCGGTTTCGCCATCGATGGAGAAGCCATTCCATTCAGCTCAAATCTTGGGGCCGAAGCTGAGGACGCCATAACTCGACAACGAGTGGTTGGATCCTCTCAATCTCGACGCCAATTGAACCGCACTGAAGCGCTCTTGAAGGAGCTAGCGGCAGCAGCAGTTGTGGACCCTCTATCGTGTCCCACTTGGCTGATATTCTTCCTATACCGAAGAAGAAGAAAAAATTCGGGCCGGGTTTCGAACCGAGACCTACTGGTTTACCAGCCAGTATGTTTACCACTAAGCCAGTTACCACTGGCGAGAGAGATAATATTTCAAAATTTAATCTCTATAGCTCTGATGCTACCATCGACCATCCTCTTGACAAACCTAACCCTGTCAGAGGATATGATCGTATGGAACTCGATGAGGCTTACCATCCTCGTAATATCGACCCTCATTTGCCAACCAACCCTGGTAATCACGATTTTGGCAATCGCTACACCAGTACCTCGTTAGAGAGTTCCCGCTCTAATCCTGAGGATGAGGAAGTGAGAACCAGACATACTCGTCTCAGGCTATTACGCTCTGGTATGCAAGTCCTTGAGGACCGTCTATTGAATGACTCTGACCTTGACGATAGGAAAGCGGATAACATTCGCTATCTAATCGATAACAAGAGAAAGGAAATAGACACCATCTTGGCACTAGCAGCCCGTAGCACTGAGCATGAGCCTCGTGAACACTTAGAACCAAGCTTTATAAAGCAGCTAGGTAACGCGCAGGCTGAGGTCGATTTCTCTACTAATGAGAGTACAGTGGAGACACTGAAGGCCTTCGACCAACTTAAGGAGTCTGCCAGCCTTAGGGATAAGCAGATGATGAATGCCTTTATTCATTTCTGTGAGCCAGGTGAATGGCGAACTATCTTGAAGGCTCATGAGCCCAACTGGAAAGCCCTACCCTGGCACCAGTTGCGTGATAATATACTTAACACCTTTTTTTTTGAAGATGCACGTGACCGTGAACTTCTAGAGTCTCGCAAGTTCTTTGCGAACGATACCACTATTCGAGGTGCTCTAGCTCATATGACACATATGAATACTCGGATGGGTGGTCGTACCTATACTGGCGAATATTTATTAATTTGTCAGATGATGGAGACTCTGGGAGCTAACCTCTTTAAGAAAGTCAATGATGACATCATCGCCTATGGTGATTTGCGATCTATGCCTTGGTCTGTCTTTGAGAAGATAGTACACAAGCATACCAATTCCTCTACTAGAGTACTTAGTACCACGAGCTACACCCAGCCCACTAAGCGAAACGCAGTAGAGACTAATACTGCGCGTAGTACTAAGAAACCTCGCACTACTACTGGAGGGGGGTACTGGCTCTACTTCTACCGAACCGAAAGGTGATAAGAAGGTGAGAGCGCCTTGCAAGAAGTGTGGTTACAACCTCACAAAACGTAATGGCAAGTGGAATGGTAGACACGACCCTGTTAAGTGTGCACCAGGCAAGCCAGATTTTGGACACTATATGAAAGAGTGTGCTACTTGCAAGGGTACTAACGGTTGGCACAAAGAGGATTGCAAGGACTTACCAGACGTCCAAGTTAAGCACTGACAGTACCATATGTGCGCACTAGAGCAAGATTATGAGAAAATGTTCAATAAAATCTATACCAAAGGAGATGAACGTATCTTTCAAACAGTTTTCGTAAATGGAGAAAAAAAGTTATGGCACTATTTGATCCAGGGGCTGAAGTCTCTGCTATCTCATGCCGAGTAGCCTACGCTACAGATATGGCTGTCCATAACGAAACAACTGATTTAATCTTGGGAAATGGCAAAGTTACTACTTGCGAACAAGCCATTGACTATGCACACATAATGCTGTCAGATAGAAGAGAAGTGAAGACTCACCTAATCGTTACTGACATGTCTCAGAAATACGATTTAATTATAGGTATGACTGATCTTCTCAGTTTAGGTATAACACTCACTGGTCTGCCTAATGGGCTAGACCCGAATAAAGATCAGTCAGATGATAATATGTTAAAGATACCTAAACCTCCGGAAGGTGAAGCAAAGGATATGATTCCGCACTTCACCGATATAATTATGGACTTAATTATACAAAACAGGAAGATTGCAATAACTGACTGGTGTATGTTTAAGTTCTCTAATGGGTACGTTAGACTTGACTTAACAAACGTCGACTTCTCTAAGTTAAAGTGTCCTTCACATAACTACGTGAGTTGGAGACACAAAGACGTTGTCAAAACCCAAATCGAAGATTGGTTAAAACAGGGTCTAATTGAAATCAATTATGATGCAACCCCAGTTAACTTAGCTCTCTTAGCGGTCGATCAATATAAATCTGATGGAACGTTTAGTAAAACAAGAGTAGTACTAGACCTGTCGCCAATCAACAAACTAATTCCGCAACATAGTTTTCCCTTACCTAAGATAAGCGAGATACTACGCAAAATGGAGGGTGCGACTATCTTTTCCAAGATAGACTTAAAAGCTGCATTCCATCAACTACAAATATATCAGCCTCATAGGAAATACTTTTTCCTTTACTTGGCAAGGTAAGAAGTACCAGTTTAAAGGTGCACCTGAAGGCTTACACATGTTACCTTCTTTCTTCCAACAAGTTATGATGGAACTATTTGCGGACCTGTCGTATAACGTATCAGTCTATTTAGATGATATAGTTATCTTTACAAAGACAGCACATGAACATGCTAAACTCGTTAAAGAAGTCTTAAAGCGACTTAATCATGCTAAACTTAAGATTAACGAAGACAAGTGTTCTTTTGCTAAAGATACTATACACTTACTTGGCTACAAAGTATCTGCAGCAGGGGTAGAAATTGATCCTGGCAAGAAACAGTTTCTGTTGGATTTATCAACACCAATTACTGGAAGAGATGTGAACTCTGTGTGTGGGTTTGTTAACTTCTTCTCGATTCGGTACCGCATCTTTCTCATTACTTAAAGCCTTTCAGTCACCTACGGCTGCACAAAGGACCTTTGGGAAAGCTTTGGACTAAAGAATGTGATGATGCATTTAAACTAGTCAAAAGTAAAGTAATGGACGCACCCATCATGCAGTACCCTGTGGATGGTGTCCCATTCCAAGTAGCAACCGACGCTTCAGATCGAGCGGTAGGTGGAGTGCTTTTACCAAACGATAAATGGTAAACCGCGCTACATACAATTCTTTAGCAAGAGTTATAATAAGAGTCAACGGAATTACCCTACCGTTAAACAAGAGCTCCTTGCTATAGTTACTGCGCTAAGACAGTTTAAAGACTACCTTTATGGAAGTTACTTTACTGTCGCCTGTGATCAAAAGTCTTTAACATACTTAAAAGATATGAACCCTGATTCACAGTTGGTGAGCCGCTGGCATGACATTATTGCCAAGTTCGCTTTTAATATAACACACATACCAGGAATACATAACCATCTTCCTGACATGCTCTCTCGACTTGTGCCCGACTACCAGAAAACAGTCAAAGAGTTATTAGCAACCGATTGGATGCTAAATAAGAAATGGTTTAACCTCGCTCAATCACGATGGGGTCCATTTACTGTTGATATGTTCGCCGCAGAACATAACAAACAGGTTTCTGAATATAGGTCGTTGACTCATCCTAAAGGTGATGCATTTCAGCTTGACTTATCAAAGCATAATGCGTGGGCTAACCCACCTTGTCAACTTATCGCACAGTTGTTAAATTATGTTAATATTACTAAATCTACCATTACGCTGTGTTGTCCCTTACGTAACTCCGACCCATGGATACGTGATTTAATTAATATGATTCAAGACGAACCTATTTATGTCGACCGTGAAACCGACACGTTCTTGTATCAGGGATCCTATTCTATTAAGAAGACGCCTTGGAAACACACCATTGTTTGTCGCATCGGTCCTGCAGGTACCACTAAGTGGAAACCCTCAACCGAATTCTTAGCTAAACTAGAGGAGTCTAAAGAGTTTGAACAAAAGCTCAAGACTCGTACAACACATGCACCCAACAAGATTGCAGTCGAGGTAATGCCGATTGAAACGGCATTAGATCGTAAAAAACATGGAACTAGCTAAGGCCATGGATCAAAGACTCAAAACTCTAAGAGAACCTGAAGCTCGCACTCAACTACTTAAAGCGCTGCTTAAAGAACAGCCAGGAGTTGCGAAACAACTGAAGAAGATACTTCAACAATCCAATGTTGTCAATTATGTATCTCAGGACTCTACCCCTCCTGATACTGAGGTTGCCCTTTCCAACAGGACTATGGTTCATCCAGCCAGCGTTACGCAGAATCTGACTGACTTAGAGGAGCTCGAAAGTAGAGTTAAAATTATACATAATTTAACGCATCGAGCATATGAGCATACTTATAAAATGGCTATTCGTGCAGGGCTTGATCACCCGGCGCTGAAAGAAACCATACGTGAAGTATACCGACGCTGTACTGATTGTGAAAAGAACCAGATCAAGCGATACGGTTGGGCACCCCTAAAAAAGTGTGACAGAAGACCAACCGATGCGCCGAGTCATAGTCGATTTGGTTAAACTCCCGCGATCCAAGCATACTGGCGATGTATATATCTGTCATTTCTTATGTGTGGCTTCGGGCTATAACTTGCTTTATGCAATACCGAACAAA
This sequence comes from Sphaeroforma sirkka, assembly GCA_001586965.3. Lineage (NCBI taxonomy): Eukaryota > Ichthyosporea > Ichthyophonida > Sphaeroforma > Sphaeroforma sirkka. The sequence continues at coordinate 7,501 of LUCW03001668.1, forward strand.
CGTCCACAAACAGTGGCAGAATTATGCTATCACGTCTTTAATGACTTCGGTTTCCCCGAGTACTATGTTCTGATAACGGTAGTGAGTTTTGTACCGACGTAATGGAGGCGTTTATACTCGTATCAGGCATGACCCATAGGCGTGGTGTTCCTTACAAACCTCAAACGCAGGGTGCAAATGAGACACGTCATAGAGAACTTAAGAAACTCTTGCGTACCGCACTAGACGACGTTGAGGATATGTGGCCTTATCATTTGAAATGGGTTCAGACTCAAATGAATAACTGCATGAATCCTCAAACTGGAACACTCCCGTTTCACTATTTCTTTGGCCGCTATAGTGAATTACAAGCAACGTTTGATAAAACTGCGCCCGAGAAACACGCTACCCCGTGGCTACAAAAGATCGAGCATATGCAGAACGTTGTTTACCCCTGTTTACTCGAGCACAAGAATCGCGTCCTACTTAAAGCGTATGACCGATGGAATAACACTAAGAACATTGTTCAGTTCAAAGTCGGCGATTACGTTAACATTATAAATCGAAACGCCAACGTTACCGAACTCTCTTCTAAGACGATAGGACCTTTTGTTATTTCCTACCATGATGAGAAGAGTGATACTTACGAAGTGAATAACATTGATGGTACTAGCGCAACCAATCTAGGCACTCACCGTATCCCTACCTCCGAACTCTCATTCGCTCGCTCATTTGATTCTGATGTACCAGTTATGGAGTCACAAGTCAAGGATATAATTGACAAAACATCCGAAGACGGTTACACTTACTACAAGACCCGTTTCATGGATGGGACAGTAGCTTGGCTAACCTCCGATGCATTTCGTGAATCTCGCGACTTTCTTCGTATCTTAATAAGAAATGGAATAAGCGTTTACATAAGAACACACGAGATAAACGAAAAGGGTTTCCTCAGGTGACTACAAACCCTGACGGATCTGAAATTCCCTATTTGCCACCTACTTCCTACGTGACTAAACTTTCTGATCTGCTTACCAACAGTGCAGAAAATTGTTCAAACTTACTTACTAATGAAGAACAGCCTTTGGCTATTACTTTACCAAATAATAAACGTAAGGCGCCTACATCGGAAATGGTTACTGGACCAAATACTAAACGACATAGAGTACAACATGAGTCTTGAACTCGTACATATAGGCACATACTTACTCGATAAGTCATGACCGAAACCGTTTTTACTTTGGTTTTCGCTTTACCAACTAGATCGTATCTTAACGTACGTTCGTAGTTCTAAAAGCTACTGGGGGCTATGTAGAAATACGGCCTCCGGTCAGTCTAAAATATCAAGATCAATTGAGATAATACATTGGTTTTTATTTGTATTTTAAATAATTTAGTACAAGCTCTTTTTCCAATATTTCCAAAGTGTTCTAAATTCACTTTGATGGCTTCAATAGCCTGAGTATTTGGTATGACTCATCTACTTGGACCTATTTGAGACATTAGTAGATGTAGGATATTATAAACTAAATTTTATAATCTCCGAACTACTACTTATAGATTTTGGTCCTCCCGCCAATCTCCAAAATCCAATAAGTCTTTTTCTTTTTTTAACTTTTCTTCAGATGGAACTTTATTTATATCAGCTAATGTATTAACGTGACTTACGTTATTATGTCTATTTACAAATTAGGCAAGTGGTCATGAACACTTAGTACTTCTAGTGAAAATTATTCAATAAAGAACAGCTAGAGGTACACCCTGTGTGATCGAGGATATTTAGGCTCTTAACAAGAGGCAGTCCCGATCATTCTTACACAAGCTACCACTGCTAAATCCTAACTGACTAAATTGTATTTTAGTTTAATATAGTTTGAAACCTAGTAATTTCCATCGAAGTTTACAGATCGTGCTAGCGCAAGATAAGTTTACAAAATGGATTTGGGGCCATGAGTTGTCGAACAGGGCATCTCTGGTTACTTTGAGGATATTTATCGATATGTTGCTACCTTATGGGATACCCAATGAAATTGTTGCTGACTCAGGCAAAGAGTTTGATAACAGCGATTTTGTTGGATTTTGGGCTCGATTGGAGATACATGTCCATGTTATTACAGTTGAGCGCCACGAGGCCAATGGTCAAATTGAGAGAGCCAACCGTACTATGAAGGACTGGCTGAACAAGAGTTTAGCCTCTGGTACGGCGAAGGATACATGGGAGGTGATACTCGCATATAACCGAACAGTTCATGTGGGATCGGACAGTTCGCCAATTGAACTAGTGATGCGGGGTCAAAACGGGACTTCATGAAAAATCTTGGATTTGGCCCGCAAGAATTTGCTGAAGGCACAAGCAAAACGTATCGCGAATGCCACAGCTACTGCAACCGAGCTTGAGCCGCTCGAGGTTGATAACATTGTATGGAAGTGTCGAGACTCCATACAACACAAGGATCAGACTGCGTGGGTTGAGAAAGACTTGTTCGTAGTCCGTGGCCCGTATGTCGGGGACCATTACGATGTTAGGGCACGAGGTGGTCGAACTGTGAGAGCCCATCGTGAACAGCTCAAGCTAGCCGTCGGTAGCCAAATAGACAGGTCGGCCCCAGTGCAAGTACTAGTTACCTTGAAGGAGTACTTACACAAATTTGAATGGTTCCAGGCTCTTGCTGAACGGTTCGAACGTTATATCAAAACGAAGTCTGGAGAAGTGTGTTTCAAGTATTCAGCGCAATTCTTGACCACACTGCAGAAATATCGCCCTGAGACTTGGAAGGATTTAGACCCGGAAGATGTTAAGGAGGACTTAATGAAGAATTTTTCGAAGTCTGGGGATCGATTCAAGTGATACATCATACATCCGGGGTATCCGTCAGTTCGTCAATGATGAGAACAATGGACGCCAGAAGCGCTTAGCACCGGCACATCCTTAGGATGGCGGGCGTGTAGGAGTTTCGGGACTCCTAATGAATTTTCTAGACTCTTCGGTACCCTGAATTTTGGCAGGTCCCGAATGATGAGTCATGATTCCGGAAATTCATATTGGGTTTTTATTTCAGGGCCCAAGCCAGGGTTAATCGTATATAACCAGGCCCTGATGATTTTTGAGCGTCATTCTCATGGGTCATACTTAAAATTGTCTATGTATATTCGCGAACAGAGCAAAAGTGTATACGAATATACATAGATGATGACGCCATGAGAATGCTCGAGAACTTCGTATCAGAGGGTTTTCTAGGCCCGTGCCTTTCACTCTCACTACGAGTGTTTAGTTGTAGTTAATAGCCTAGGATGTTAGTAGTACAATTTCGTTCGGGAAAAGATAGAGATAGGTCCCGGCGGACTATAAAAGCAGTCCACGTCCAGCGTTGGAGTTCAGACTTTCACTAAGAACATAAGGAAAACAAGGACGAAGAGGACTAAAGACTGCTTATATCGTAAACCTAAGAATAAAGCTACTACTACCGAATTTTGGGAATTTGTATTTTTTGGCGCCAAAACTGTGATAATCATTTTTGGACCAATTTTTGGATTTGGAGAATAAGGACCGAACTTTGGGGAATTCAAAGGATCTTATATTTTTATAGAAAAAATTGAAAAAGACAAATATCATATCAAGAGAGACCTATAAATATGCAAGAACATTCTTTTTCAATGAGTAATAAATACATACAACGTCCACTCGTCCAGTCACCAGTCACCAGTTCTCCACTCACCACTCGCCAGTGCATTTTCTGTCTAGAAACTACTATCAGCAATATCATAGTCCATTTTAGGAGACTATAGAAATATGACTCTGATGGACACATATGTGGTTGTGTGAAATACCCATCAAACCTCACAATACGGAATAATATTACGGTCAAGTTAAGGTGCTGTCTATCTTGCACCACGCACGGCGTCTAACTGACGGAATGGAGGATGAAGGGGCTTCGTCCATGCCAACCTTCAATTTGGGAATTCGAGTCACTAATTTAGGAAAATATTCGGTACTGACGGATCGTGACCACTACTATGACGATGAAGTTATTAATTGTACAGCAAAAGTACACTTTTATAAGGGAGAAGAAAGGGTACGAAATCTTAATTTCGTACTGTATGCTAGGATAGTTTATTACTATCCGGGTACTGGGCGCGTGAAAACAGCTAGGAAGATTAGCATGCTCAAAGAGCCGTTGCAGGTGTCACTTGTCGAACAAGGTGTAGATCTCGAGTACGCGACGACTTTCGCAGTGCCAATCTTTACGCCGCCAGCCTTCAATACACGCCATACAGTTGCACTCAGCAGTATATACGTTGTAGTCATAACACGGGTCATTTGGACTGTTGAGTTGGTGGGAGAAGTTATCAACGCGTTCTCTCCGGACCACTGTGACCCAGAGGTAGCCGCACAGGATCACACATTACTTGTTCTTGCCTATAAGGAAATCGATAAACGCACTGTATATCAATCTGATTGCATGCACGCGACGGTGGAAGGCATTTCAACACTTTCTAAAAGGAGCTTCCAACCGTCGCGCTCATCACTCTGGTCACGGAGACAGCGGACAACTATATCTGGTGTGCGTCGACCATCTCTTTCTACAGGTGACGTTAGGGGAGCAGAACAATCAGATCAGAGCCTGAATGGAAACCCGCATCAAAGTTCACCGCGACATCCACCGCAAAGAGTGAACACATCGAGTGGTTATGAAGTACCCATACTCGAAGTGAGAAGAAACAGGCGGGGTCGCGGTTATACTGTAAACGACCTTCCACCTCAACCGGCATCGGTTAGTGGTAATCTGAGACGTGTGACGGGCTCACCAGGTCCGGGTCGTGTGCGTAGATTGCGGGCTGCAACTACTTTGGACCGTTTCACACCATCACCTGGGGCGACGACCATGGCTACGATACCTTCGAATTCATCTGCATTCCCTGAAGCACGTGACAATGGAGTAGTTGGCCGATCACGTGCGGCGACGACGTCCCTAGTTGGCCGACCACGTGCGGCGACGGCGTCTCAGAGCGATAGACGCGTAGTATACGAAGGAGGATCAGCTCCGGATTCTACCGTTGTACTCGGTTCGCTTGGTCCGATAGATTTTTCTACCACGAGCGCAGCTAGTGCGAACAACACCGACGCGGCAAGGGTTGTGTCAGACGGGGATGTAGCCTGTGCTGAGCCGGAAAGTGGTTTCCAAACGAACGCTCCTAACCTACAGGTGGTTATTGTTAGAGAATCGCCAAGAGACAATCAAACTCAAAATACCTACGATGAACAACGCCAACGTTCCATTATTGAGGAAAGGCAAGTTCAAAGCACAGCGAAATCGACGCCCGTGACCAAAGCGCAGTTACAGTTCATGTATAAATTGCAAGACGATCTTGCGCTGCGAGTGAGTGACACAGCGATTCGCAACGGGCAGGGAGATGGAGAATCACAGGAAAATGTGGAGTTGGACAAGATCCTGGAGACGGATTTCGATAAATACAGTGAGGTCACTCAGGATAATTACATTATCATGCGGTGCAGTATCAGGGAACCTGGCACACTGAGTAACAACAAACCATTCGGTATCGAAGTATCGGTTTTAACGAGCTCCAGAGTCTTGGTGGCAAGGGCGGTATCCGCGAAACTGATACAAACCACTACGTACAATCTCAATAATAATTACACTGCTAGCTTTGCCAGCTGCGTGGTGGCTCGGGCAACGAAAAAATTGAGTATCAAAACAATCGGCAGGAAATTGAAGCCTGTTCAAACGCATACACTGATACTTGACCCAGCGTGTCCGAAAAAGCCTATTTTCACCAACAATTTCTCCAGTGAGGGAGTGAGAGGGGATGTGCCTGCACCTACGGCAGAAGTCGTAGATACTATGGAGACGCTTCTAGTTTCCGTCGAATACACTGTGCAAGTGAAATGTCGTGTCTGGGGAGGGTCTGATATAGTGTGCGATATACCTATAGTGTTAGAAAGCTGTGGTATCGAAACTATGCCGGATCAATCTGGCGTTCAGGATTATTCTGTGGATGTTGTTAACGCTGGCAGGAGTTCAACCAGTTCTGGTTGCTCTGGCCCACTGGGCATATCAACGGTGAACAATAACGCACCTTCTGGTCCACCTTTGGCTAGTCGGCGTTTGCGTGATATGTCAATTAATACGGGAGAAGTTACTAGAGACCCTTTGCGAGTGAACTCGCCCCGTCAGGTGGACACTTCCAGTCAACTTCCGGACTATGAAGTCATCAATGAGGAGAGTACAAAGTCATTCGGACCGCTTGGGAGACGAGCAAGCGATCTTAAAGCAGTCACATCTCAAAGGACGCGTTCCTTAAGTAGCGGCGGATTAAAGTTGTCCTCGTTGTCTAGTCTACCAGGACGCCTGAAACGTAAAACATCTGGTATTGCCTCAAGGTTGAGTGTGACGAGTATAAATGATGCGGATAGAAAGATGTTTAGTCGTGATTTGGAACCTATTCCGGCGATCCCAACCGCGCTATGCTTAGAGGCAGAAGATACACCATATACGCCGCGTGCACCGAGACGGGAGTCATTCTTTCTTGACGGAGTGGAATTGCCTAATTACATGGAAGTTTTAAGCTCGCAAGCTCAATAGATCACATCGATTTGTTCTCGGTGGTGGCTGATATTTGTCTGCTCGATGCGCAAGCACGCGTGACGTATAATAAAATATACGAGTCAAGGAGGGTAGTCAAATAGTGCACCATAATTATCTGCTCGATGCGCATTCACGCGTGACTTACAGTAAAATAGACGGGCAAAGGAGGGTAATCACATTGTACCATCAATACAGAGAATTTCATTTTTTTTTTGCTGCTTCAGCAATGGCAGTTGCAAATGAGAATGATCGATTAGGAGAGATCTAGAATGGATATAAGAAATTTCACGAAGGGGTATTCATATAGATTAGTGCTATGTGAAAAGCGAGGTAGTCCATGAATTGGTGATTTACGAGGTTAAAACATTGAGCTTCAGACTACGTGTTTGGTGTTTCTACTACGGCAGTGCATGCCATTAAAAGCTTTTAAAATATCGCCTCGATATAGAAGGACTAAATGGTTCGGCATACGGAAAGAGAAGGATAGTATAATCGCATTAGTTTCCAATGAAAGTTGCATTTTGTCTATTTGCGTCATGTATGTGAAAGGGAATATATTTTCTCTGCGAAGAGAGACGATGATGCTACAAGAGAAACCTGGTAACTGAAAGTATTTACTCATGTTCACTTTTATCTGGCAATTTATAAGACCAGATTCGTCATGCTGATCTTTTTGGCATGTTGATATGAAATGGAACAGCTTATCTAGTCGCTTACATAGTTAATCATATTCTCCACAAGTAGCGCCCGAATTTGAAGTTTGTGTATACGGAAATGGAATATGCAACCGCTGCGCAAGTTGCATTCACACACAGGGCCGTGTTGCTTCACAAATCGAATTCGAGTGCGGAACTTGGGCGATGAATGCACCCAATGTTTTAGCATAACTAGTCTACCACCTGCGAATACGTGGGTAAGCCATCATCGTCACCAATACCTGCGTTGTTGTCATTGATCTGCAAAAGTACAGCAGAGGTGGTTTCCGGTAGTGAATTCACATGATTTCCTCCGGCACTAATAGTTGTGACATCATTTGTGCTACCAGTAGAGGTGTTCTTCTTTCCAGCAGCGGCCTTTTGTTCACTTACTTCGGTAGCCTCACTTGAGTCAGTTGTATTTGGCATGGGCAGGATAGCCTTACTCAGACGTCTTAGAGTACCCACGTTAAATGTGCCACGCCTACTACTCTTCTTCTTCTTGGGGATAGCACTACCTTCATCTATACCTTCTGCTAAATCGTGCAGAGATGTATTGGGTGTTTGCGAGTCTTGAGCCACATCATTCTCACTCCGAGTAAATTCTGGCGGAACTGTCATATTACCAGAACTACCATTTATACCAAGTAATGGTGTGATCGCCTTACTAAGACGTCGGATACCTCGCGCACCGACTGATCCTTGTCTGCTCCTCCTACGAGTTCCTGGAGTTCCACCATTGTCATTTAGCATGGAATCCGACACAGATACAGAACCACGACGATCCGCAGACGACTGACGTCGACGTTCGAGATTGCCGTACGATTTAGTGGACTTCGATCCGATCTCACCATACTGCGGCGGCGTATTGGCTGCCGACAGAGCAGGCGAAGATATACGGAGAGGGGCTGTCAATGTACCAAAGCGAAGAGACTGATTAGACTGATTAGACTGGATACGTTCAACAGACTGAGACGAACCTACACCTAAGGATACAGGTGCAGGACCCACTCGCGGTGACGTAGAATTAGACCGTTGTCGACCGCCCCGCCTGTCGGGGGTGAGTGGGCTTGAGCTCGTGCCGGAGTTGAGATTCGAACAGGAAGCGTTTGCGTGAGCCGCAGTTAGGTTACTGGTTGAACTACCAGCATCAGCGAAGCCATCGTATACAGTGTTGTCGTCATCGACAACCTCCTGCGCCCCGGAAGAATTGTCATCTGCTAGAAGTGAAGGATTCACACTATCCCGCTGTGGTACGGGTAGTCGCTGATCGTCCAGTAGGTAGCGGTCTGATCGTCCTGGTCGTTCAGCAACACTCTCCAAGTCCACAGCGATAGTCTTCACGATATCATCACCACCCCAAACCTTTACAGTGATCACAATCTTGTAATCGACCACAAGCAGACTATACCCTTTGACACCAGTAACAGAGGCCGTGGGTGCGGGAATGACGCCATTATAGCCATCGGACGCGAAATTCTCAAGGTCCTTTGCCAATCTCTTGCACGCGGGATCGATTGTGAGCGTGTGTGTATATAGGGACTTAGTTTTGAATTTGGATAATTTGATCTTGTCGCTGGCCACGGTTGTGCTCTGCCTCAGTCTTCGACCACTCAGAAAGTACGAATTGACCTGGACCAAGCTTGCTTCGATGCTGCGAGCTATAATAGTTTTGGTTTCATTCAGAAGTGATACCTTGATTTCGAAGGGCTCCTTATTGCAAAGTGTGGTAGATTGGGCCAAAGTGGCACGCATGATGAAGACCTTCTTGTGATCATCTGACTTATCGTCTCCGGTTTCGTAATCCGTTTGCAAGATCGCATCCAACTCAGCGGCCGCTATCTCCCGTTCTCTATATGCTCGAGCCTGTTCCTCTGGATGCTCAAGGGATATAGCGCCATGCTTGTCGCTGTTAGAACTACAAACACTCTGTTGTGAAGTTAAAGAGTTATTTTGTGCCTCGTACATAAACTGCAAATCAGCTTTAGTTGCTGGTTGGAGAGTTTTCGAGGCCACATTTTCGTCTACCGATGGTCGAGGTTCATCTGGCTCTCCCAGGCCTTCATCAGATATCTCCCCCATTTCTGTATCCGCTAATACATCGTCGTGTTCTACACTTGGCTTATCTTTCGCCTCTCCTTTCAATTGTTTTACGATCGTTGCTCTCGTACTCCCCTCGACCGTTACCTCTCCTGCTGTCTTTTCATACAAAGACCGCTTGTTAATCTTAGTCCTTGCCAGCAGAATAAGCCGTGGTTCCTGCTCCAGCGAAGTTCCAAGCGCTGCCGCGTCTTCCCGTCGTCTCTCCTCATTCTCTGCATCCTGTTCTGTAGACTCAGATTCCGTTACCAGAAATCCATCAGCTCCGATTTCCCCATTCTCATTCTCATTCTCATGCTCATTTTCACCATCACCACCACCCAACGTAAGCACTTCCGGTACAGGCTCCATTAGTGTCGCATTCTCACCGCTTCTGAAGTCTCTGTCAAGTGTTGTGGTTGTAGCTGAGCGTGCACGCCGGGATGATGGACCTGGGAGTGTAAGTAAGTTTTCCTGAGCGTAAAACCCTACAAGCTCCAGGCTCCACCGCACGAATGCATCGATCCGTACGGTTCTCTGACTAATATGGAACGTACCCTTGCTGTGTACCGTTGGGGGTGTGAACATGGGCACTTTGACTCTCACTTCGAACGTTTGCAGTGATAGAGACTCCATATCTAACTTCGGTAAAGAAACACGGATGCGGAACACTGGGCGTTTGGTCTTTTTGTTAGTGGAACGTTTAGTATATATCACAGTTGATTGCAGCACAGCCTCTATTTTCTGAATCGAATGAAAGGGACTGAGCTGAACAGTCCCTGTGCATACTATCTCATCATCATCGTAGTAGTATAGCGAGTCAGATTTGATACTGAAGGCACCTTCGGCCTCTATCGCTTCATTCATCTCGTTGAGAGAGGGGCGAAACCGAGTGGCCGCCATGGTACTATCCTTTTACTTTGCTTACTGTAGACGCATAACCTATAAATACACAGTGAGCGTTTCAAGAAGCGAGTTGGAACAATCGTCGACGAGAGACTGCAACGAAAGCTTAAAAAAACATTCACAAAGGCACGGATGCATATAAAGACAATGATACAGTCGCTATAGCACCTAATGCAATTCCGGTTTTGAAACACGTACAAATGTTTCCTGTTACATATGTATGTGAAATCAAAAATGCACTATACATGAGGACTGAGGTATTTATTATTTTAAAATAGTTCTGTTCGTCCGCTTTTAGAAATTCTCTCTATATTGTTGTACAGTTGTAGACTTGTTGTGTAGCCTCCATGAAATATTCATTTTTCACTTTTTCAGCACAGTAGTCTAGGACTGGTGAGTGGTTTGTAAATTGTGCGATTTTTCATTTTTGCTATTTTTCTCTTCACTCGTCTTGACCCAAAAAATTTAAAAGTTGGTATTTTTTTACTAAAAATATAAATATATCGGCGGCCCCTCTCATATTGTAGGGCGAGTCTTAGCCACTCAGGCTCTCAGGCACTCCAGCTCTGGGGCGAGGGCGGTTGGGCCAGACCGACTGGGCTGTCTCATGATATTTTCCTGTTGTCATTTAGGACAGCTTTTAGAAAAAAAGCACACACAATTTATTGTCCTCATGCCGGATGGGATTGAATATATAACTGATTGGTCGAATAGAGAGGCTCTGAGTCTCTGAGACTCTGAAGATTGGTGAATGATGTTTGATACATACTGTGGTACTGAAAATAAATATATCATATGTATGGAGCTTCTATTTTAGTAAATTAGAGAGAGAGTCTAGACTTTTGACCTCTGGTTCCTACTTTCTCAATATAATATTTTGTCTGTCCGTTGTGGTAAATATTTTATTTTATTTTTCCTCAAAGAGAGTTGTTTCACTTTCTCAGCTGCTGTAAGCCCCATACGAATATATATAAATAGATCACAATCACGTACGGGTTATTTTCTGTGTACAATATACCTCAACAAATACAAAATCGTCATGTCGAACGCTGAAGTCCGGGGCAAAATGGCCTTCGGAGCTTCGCTCATGCTCGCAGCCGGAATCGTAACGTTTGTTCATTACAATCAAGAAGAAGAGCGGGAAGTAAGTTTGCATGGGACCTGTCATAGCGAACTGTACATGTTCTGATTTCAAATTAATCAAACTTCCAAACCTTTCCAGTCATGTAAATATGTTTATGTTAGGTATATGTGTATATATACGCGTATACACAAGCACTCACAAGTCTACCCCTGTGTACGCAGATATAGACATAAAAACAGACACACACATATGTACACACCATACGTGTACATACGTGTGCGTGTTTTACGTACATACACAGTACACACACATATATATACATACGTGTGTGTACGCACACACACACGGTTACACAAACACACACACACATACACATTACACACGCACATCAACATAATATATATATGTATATATATATATATATATATATATATATATATATATATATATATATGTATATGTGTATACATACATATATATATATATATATATATGTATATTACTATCGATACATTTTTTTATTTCATTTTACACACACACGAACAACACACACGCACGCACACACACGCACGCACACATACGCATACATTATGCACGCACACACATAATATATAGTATACATATATATATATATATATATATATATTCATGTATGTATATATAAGTGCATGTTGATTAAGAGATATTTAAGATTGGTACACACGCATACACGCACACACAAATACATACAAACATACAAACATACGTATATACATACGTGTATACATTCGTACATATATATATACATCCATACCTGCAGACGACGTACGTACATACATACATACATGCACACACAACATACATACATACATACATACATACATATTACATACATACATACATACGTACATACATACGCACATACATACGCACATAGATACATACATCTATATACATACAGACATGCTTACATGCACACACGCCTATACATACATATATATATATACTTTCATACCTAGATGCATGCATACATGCGTACATTCATTCGTACATACATACGTGCTTACCTACATACCTCCATACATACATACATATATAAATACATACTAACATGTATAAATAATTATTACATGCGTACATACATACATACATGGGTTACCTACTTATATAGTTACATACCTTTTATGCGTACAGGAGGCATACATACATATTATATATACATACATACATACGCACACACATCATCATCAATACATATATATATATATATATATATGTATCTATGCATTTCTGTGCATACATCAAGGTATGTAACCATGTAAGTATGTAATTTAATATATATATATGCGCACGCACACACACATCACACATCATCATCAATAATCATCAATACATCATCATATCAACAATATATATATATATATATATATATATATATATATATATACATCCATATATATATATATATGTATATATATATATATATATATATATATATGTATATATATATATATATATATATATATATATATGTATATATATATGTATATATCTAGGTATCTATGTATCTATTCATGTCTGTATACATCAAGGTATGTAACTATGTAAGAATGTAATTTATATATATATATATATATATATATATGCACACACACATACTGCACACGCGTATATATATTTTATGTATATCTGGGTATCTGTGCACACAACAACAACTCAAGTTCTCACACATCTCACACAAATACATTCACGCATGTAATATATATATGTATATATGTATATATATATATATATATATATATATATATATATATATATATATATATATATATATATATATATATATATATACTATATATATATATATATATATATACTTATACTACATACTCATACACAAATACATGCATACATAAAAATATGCGTACATACACACACACACACACATATATATATATGCATGCACATACATGCATACATATATATATATATATATATATATATATCGATATCGATATATTTAAATATACATCTAAATATATATATATATATATATATATATATATAAATGATTGTACATATACACACACACAAATATATATATATATAAATATAGATATATAAATAGAGAAATATATATATTTATGTATGTAAAATTCTCTCTACATTTTCTTGATGCATGGCTTGTATAGTCAAATATGAAGCTGGAGTGTATCCCACGTATGGTGCATAGTTTTTCCACGCTACAGCATATGAATCTGTCATACATGCATATGCTGTACTGAAATCCAAACTCCAAACCCATAAACTTGAGCGGAAGCTTTGTGATGCAATTGAGTATGTATTCTGGCAGAAAGTTGATATATTTAGAGAATACGGAACTTTGTCACATGATGTTCTTCTCACGCTTCACTTTTTTTTTGAGTGGTTTCAAACGACGTGTCGAGTATGACTAAATTACCAGCTGATATCTGTGGTACTGACGATGAATATAAGTTAATCACACAAATTGCTAGTCGAATACGAGATATACGCTTGTGTATGTGTAGGCGCATACAATGGTTGTTTCTGGGTGCGAGACGCTATGCACTTGTTTTGAATCAACCTAGTTTATTGACACTGTGTATATTTCGATTCTTCAGAGAATGACAGCGAGTTCTCGAGGGTTGCTATCTCCAGAGGAAATAGCTGATAGGAAGGCAAGGAAAGAACAGAATTTGAGAGAACAATTAGAGCAAATAGAATTGCGCAAACAGCTGGAAGCGGAGCTCAAGTTGTCTACAACTGAAGTTGAGAGAGGCACTGCGTAAGAGGAGTGTGTCAATCTGAGAGCGCATCTAGATTGTTCCGCGTTTTCTCTATTGTCTACCGCACTGCCCACTGCTTGTCGATCTTCAAATTAGTTATAACTACCACGGATCGGCGTCCTTTGGATTGGTATCTCAAAATGTCAATGAATTCAGTGGGGCATTACAGACATGCGGGCCAGTATATCAGCCATCAAACGACTGAGCGTTTGAGATGGTCTACAAGTGGTCCAGATTCTACTTGGAAAGCGATGCTTGAAAACTGAGGTCTGTGCCAGGAGCGGTCAGGCGAGACATCAGTTGGCAACCCTCAACTGGTATATGAAATCATCTACCTTTATCGAGCTGATCTTCCTCCTTTTTGCAAGCTGATGCTCAGTCTCATCCCGAATCTGAAGCAAGTATAAATTTCATTTAGAGCAGAGAGTAGCGCTTGAATAGCACTGCGCGCGAGGTCTCTTGAGAAGGATCGTCGCGATTAGATTGAGGTTGTTTACGTTCCACAAAGCCGACATGACAGAGAAGTATTATAGCTCGTTTTTGCGTTGATACCTTGTTACATCGTGATTATGTGGTTTGCTGTTTAATCAACTTAGGAACGCATCTGGCGCCATGAAGTGTGCGAAGATTGTATTGGTAAGGTGTCGTTCAGCTTGATGCCAAGTAAGGCGTCAACTTGATAGATTGCAAGTAAAGATTAGGAGTTGCTGCTTTATATTTGAGTACTAGTAAATTCTCTCGAACTATCGCCCTTTATTATCGTCTTAACCTTATTGTGCACTATTTGATATGCGTTACGAATTTGTTGCGAACATATGGAGCCGAACTAGTGGTACCACGACTCGCATCAGAGGTTGATCGCATTCTGCGTCAAGTTAACGGACTTGAAAGAGCACCGTTGATGCTTTCCCATCTGATCCTTCCCTACTTTAGCGATGTAACCATCGGAACAAAATTGCGACGGAGTCAGTTACAGTTTCAATTGTGAGCGTGTTTTCTGGCAATATCATGCAAAGATGCTATTTTACAGACTTGGAAGCATCCGCTCTTACCTGCTAAGCCGGACTAATACAGGACCCGAAGGACAGATTGGTACATGACAAATCGCTGTCTCATTGCCGTATACTACGAAGTCGACCGGGATGTCGCCGATGGTGAGATTGAGGTTGTCTATTAAAGAAGTGGGGTGATAGACGAGTGATATGAGTTCGTCGAATGAAAAGGGGATATCAAGCACAAACGAGACAGCACTTAGGATTGACTGTAGTATACCTGACAATCCGGAACCAACCAGGAGAAGTTCGGAGAAAACTGGTCCCGCCGACGGATGAATGCCGGAGAGCTGGAAAGTGGTTGCCATAGAGCACATATCAACCTGCGTAGTTCGCGACGTGGCTTTAAAGTCCATACTTCTGGTGGTTGCTTGCGGTGCCATATGCCGGGCAATTGTTTCCTGATTCTTCAGCGATTGTCTGGCCCCAGCATAGGGACTGGAACTCTCATATCGTCGAGCGCTCAACAAACCATCGCTTCCTTGCTGTCGAATGCTTCTCACTGGCAACTGTCGAGAGCTAAGATTTGTCATGTACCTTGATGACCGGCTTAGTCTTCCAAAATCCAAGGTACCGACACTGCGATGTACAAGGGGTGTAAGATTGTTATACAAACTGATAGTATATATTTTCCTAAGGTCAAGTATACCTCGACATATTCTCCATACCTTCAACTATACGAATGAAGAAATGACAGCCTTTACAAGCATACCTGCCTCGACGCTGCATCTGGCCAACACCTGGTACGGCATCAAACATTCTGGAAGTGGCTTCCTCTCTCGAAGGAAACAACGCCGAACTTTGAATTGAAAAGTTCAAAGTTTAGCACAAGGGAGCAAAGTTGACGGCAAAGCAAATAGTCGATTAAATTTGCGAGGTACAAGTAGAGTTTGATAAATTACAATTCTGGACTACATTATTATTGTCTTCATACCTCGATGCCGATGGCGGACGGTCAAAGGTTCGAAAACTATGAGCCCTTGTCTGAAAATCCAAAAAAACAAGAGGTCAAATGCATAATCTGTGAACAAGATTGTTGTAGCAGACAAACAAAAAACAACTCAGAATAATTTGTTCACGTTACCATTCCCAAATTGCCAAAGGCTAAGTCATCATCCATTGACATCTGTATCTCATCTGCCATACATATAAAAAGAAAGGGTAGTTAAGATCTATTTTTGGCGGAGTTATATGAGCTTCTTTTGAGATGATTAATACCTCCGACACGCACTTTTGAACAATCTATACATTCACAGCTGCGTTTTTATGACTTACTTTACTTATTGAAAGCTTTATGCTTACCAGTTGAAGGACTTCGTGCGAGCCAGTGTTCGAGATCCATAGCAGATATAGACTGTGCTGTATTGTAAAATAGAAACTAAATGAGAATGGTCTCTCCAATATTTGTATTCAAAGAAAAAAAACGAAGCCATCAGAGGGGCATCAAGCGTAAGTGTTATACACCGTACCCGGTTGCTCGCTTAGCGAAGTGGGCGGAGGTGTATCGTCTATATCAAATGATGTGCTAGAAGACAGGCGCAGCGGAGGCAAGTGATGAGGTTTGTAAAATTGATCCGAATTCATATCGATCGTTTTCTGCCCGTCAGTTGTCAAAATCCCTTGATTGCTTACAGTTGTCGATAAGTGATAGTTTCGATCGAGCATCATCCACTGTAAAAGAGTAGCGACGAGAATTTGTTCTGAGATAAAACCAAGCACATGATATACAGATGGAAATACTAAGTAATCAAAACAACATTGTAAGCAAACAATACCTCGTTTGTATTACACAGTAATGGAATGGAGTCCGTCATGTTAATGAAATACGATTACAAAATTTGTTGTACTTATATCAGTATTACATGTGGTAGAGCTATTATTTTGTTAGACAGTGACTATAATAAATAGAACCCATTGATGATCAGTTATTTCCACCTTCAAAAGAGGATGTCTCAACACTTGGATGAAATGATGTCGCGACAATATCGTATATTCAAGGTGTTTACGACACGTCGCGATATATTATTGACTATTCGTCTTCTGTCTAAAAGCCTAAAAACAGCCGATCGACAATGTCGCAGGGGGAAAAAACAGTTTATGACGATATCGCGGCCAAAAAACTACAACAAAAAAACAGTAAACGACGTGTCGACTGCTGCTGTGCACCACAGGCCAGTTGCAACATGCTGATGTTTAGACACGTGTTGGGATGTGCAGCTTTTTGCTCTTTATAAACTCTAGATTCTGAGCAGTTTTCGATCTAGCTTTTGATATTTTTATTATTGTAAAATCAGTAGTGCAAGACTACAATATA
>LUCW03001668.1:30000-97383 GCA_001586965.3 Sphaeroforma sirkka
CTTCTATACGACCCCCTATAGTAGACTGCTATTAGACTACTAGTTAAATTTTCTCAGGCAAAGTCATATTTGTTAAAGCCTGCTGGGTACTCATTCTTTCATGCGTGTGTGATTGTAGGACACCTGGGGTTGTCTAGTGTGCACTACTTCTCTTGCACGTACCCGAAATGGGCGAGATCAGTCATTACAAGAGCCAATCATCCGAAGCATTGGTGAGTCATCCTTCTGCACACTGTAGTCTCAATGTGTCTTTCAGCGTAGGCGATGTGCATGTCATCCCGCTTCGGTCACCATATCATTAATATATACAGAGATACATGAACATCTCCTAAGTATTGTGTGTATATGTATATGTATGTACGGATCGTCCCTCCTATAGAATATCCAGAGATGCACGGACATGCTGGAAAAAATATAAATGTACAAGTATGTGCAGATCCTCCCACCCATAATATACCCAAAGTTACATGAACATCTTGAAAGAATTATATGTGTATGTGTAAGTGTGTGGGGATCCTTCCTCTCATACTATATCCAAAGATACATGAACATCTTGGAAGAATTAAATGTGTATGTGCAAGTATGTGCTGATCCTCCCTCCCATAATATACCCAAAGTTACATGAACATCTTGGAAGAATTATATGTGTATATGTAAGTGTGTGCGGATTTTTCCTCCCATAATATACCCAAAGATACATGAACATCTTGGAAGAATTATACCTCCCATAATATACCCAAAGATACATGAACATCTTGGAAGAATTATATATATGTATGTGTAAGTGTGTGCTGATCCTCACTCCCATAATATATCCAAAGATACATGAACATCTTGGAAGAAATGTATATGTACAGGTATGTGAAGATCCTTCCCCCGCTGGCTTTGCTCTGATACGACTCGCTTGCTCGTTCTTCATTTTCTCTTCTCATCTCAGGTATCCATTCGCCATAACTCTGATTCAAATAACCAGTTTCCTGTATAGCCTTCTTCAGGTATGCTCATGATGACATTTTCGTCATCAGGTATCGATTTCGATGGTCCCATGAACGGGAACACACGTACGTTGGTGCATAGGCTCAAATCAAGTTCACTGATAAGCTTTGGAGCCAACACACACACAAGACCGAACGCAGATTATTTCTGGTGCATATATTTATTCTTGGCGTTCCTGGAGGGGTCTGCATCCCATACACACTTGTTGGTACCGATTTCGTTGTCCTTGATTGTCAGACGACTCAACAAATGTACTTTCGTGCGCAGGATGGCACACTGAACGCCACGCTCATGTCGTTAATTGAAGCCAATGATAGCGACGACGCCGATGAAGACTTCAAACAACCTGTGCAATGCGTTGCCCTCTTTGATACGTGCTGTATGTGTTCGTTGGCACTCGCTGAAAGTGTTCGCTCTTAGTTTTGGGTTGATACCAACCCGATAGTTCGAGAGTGGCATGTGTAGATCTACGTACACGGTAATTGGTATTCATAGCGCAAGCTATCATGGTTATGTTCCTGCCGTAGACAATCATGTTCACACATTATACTGTCCAATTGTACATATGATGTATGTGTGCAAGTGTTTATCTTTGCAGCAGATATTAAACATTCAGCTTTGTACACTTCGATATAGTATAAACATAGGCAGAAAGTCTGGTGAGGTATCTTCTATCCTAGCTACCGGCAAGTTATAATACACGAGGGCGACAAAAATATATGGTCCTGAATGCTTTTTCGTGTCACAACACATATAGAACAATTGCATCTGTATTCTGAGTGCATAGGTATAAGTTGTATTCTGAGTGCGTAGGTATAAGTGTATGATACACAAAAGGTATGGTGGTATGGTCCGTGAGCAAGTTCACGTGAAGTGGCACTGTCCCTAACCACCTTAGTATAGGGAGTGCAACACAGTTATACACTCGCAAGGGTGGTAATAAGTAGGTCTGCGTGCCTATGATACGTGCACCTGTCTGAACCATTACACATATGGTCGCCACAGTTCATACCACTCCTCTGACGGCTATTGTACTCACATAACAGGCTACATGGCGGACCTATTCGATAGGAACTGGACGTTTGGGAAGTATACAAACGTGATGGAACACCCACGTGTCATGCGGGAAACGGAGGAGGCCATCCTAAGCACTGTACGCGGCGAGAAGATCATGGCTCGGTTCCTACCCGTACGACAATTCACCAGGGGTCTAGAATAGTGCAATATACAATAAATGAATATGATCGATACAGGCGTCTGTTGTGTGTATTCAATTGCCTCCAAAGGCTCATCAGTACGAGATAGGTACATACGGCAGTAAAATAGGCTAGATATATCAATTGTTTCTGTGCACATGAACGTTATATTGACTGATTGCATAAGGAATACCTTAAATGAGATCCTCGTCTCGCAAATTAGAAGTGTAGCAGAGCAATGCTAAGCACAATTTCGGTGAGTAATAGCACCAGAAGTCATGCATCGTCCTCATAGTTCTAACTAGCGGTACTACAGTACACATCATTTTCTCGTGTTGTATGTGGCAGACCTTAGTAGCACATAGAGCTTAGCTGCACCACACGGTCCAAGCCCCAGCAACCATAGTACCGTTTGTACTTTTGACTTCGGTTAGCAAACGTACCAGGCTTTCATAGACTAATATTAGCTGCGGTGGTGTTGCGCTATCATCACTCACCTGTACTGCACTCACCTGTACTGCAGTCTAGACTCTGCTGCTACGCAGACCCCCACCTATGGGCATTTGGCGTATTTAATGGATTCTGTTTACAGTGCCGATGATGGAAGACCCACTACATACCTGAGCTGAATATTAGCTAACGATGAAGGTCCCTCTAATGTCTGAGCAGAAAATTAAAACACGAGAGCTGAAGCACACAATCACGAATACGAATTCCCTTCATTGAATGGGGTCAAGCTGGGATTGCTTACATTGATGAGACCAAAGGATGTGCTTGCATGTCAAGTGAAACCGTTCATCTCACACGGGCCTCCGGATACCGAGGAAACGCTACAGAAATGAACGCGAGTGTGTACAGCGCTACACTAAACCAGCTGAAGCCCTATCCTTGCTTTTAGTATACTATTTGTTGTATAAGAAATGCACGATGGGCCATGAACTGCTCGACCTCGTAGCAGCAAACATTTTGGTATCCGATACAGCTTCGGAGATATCGGTTAGCTTTCTGTAACAGTCATACGTGTAGTAGCACTTACCAACACCCCTTTCTGCCATACAATATGTAAGCCTTGTAGAATTGTCGTAGAACGCACGAGAGTGTATTTATCTTCCCAACTATTGCGAGCTCGCTTGCGGACCACTCGCAGACACTCGCAGACACATAGCATTAAAGCCATCGAGCTCGAACCTTAAGTGTTATAAGAATGAGTGTGTTCTCCGCATTTCGTTGTGCTGCGCGACAGTCTGTCACTTCACTGTAGTTCTCAGTGACCTCACAGACAGTGCCGTCTGCGTTACTAGAATGCGTATGTTGCCGACTTGCTGTGTGGGATAGTCCGAATTAAAGACCTAAAAAAACGAATGATGATTCATATGGTATGATATTGTATTTAGCGTTGAAATCTGATCAGTGATGACGCTCTACGAATCATGCGATTCTGCGACGGCTATTTTAATTTGTGTGCATCGTTGCATCGTTGCAAGATGAATATATACATACATATAATCTGAGGCGATTTTTCATCAGCGCGAAGGGATACATACATAGCACCTACAACTTACAAGTTGAATACTTGTATCCAACATATTTGGTTGTATGCTCATAAGAAATATACTCGCATCTGCACCTTCGCTTTGTGCGCTTATCGGTGCAAGGACGGCTTCAAGTTCGTTCACAACCATGGCTAGTGACCCGAAGAAACTTAACCAGCTCCAGCTACCACAGAGATCGCATATAAAACTGCCCGAGGATGTAGTTAAGGACAAGGAGGTGCTGGTGTTTGGTGATATCCACGGGTGTTTTGACGAGCTTCAAGAACTTCTACACAAACGCAAGTACTCACCAAGCACGCATGTGGTGCTGAATGTGGGGGATATGGTCAATAAAGTATGTCACACGCAGTCACGCACAGAAAAAGTGATGTGCTATACAAAAGAATTTAGTTCGCACGTAAATACACATACGATACCATAATTAGCGGAAAGATCAATGCACTAAGCCACACGTATGCGCCAAGCACACGTGTGATGTTGGTTGTGGTCAGAGTGGTGTTTGTAGGGAGCACGTAAATACTAAGTTATGTATGTTTTGAACCATTGGTGCATATCTTGAGTAATTGTCAAGCTATATAAAAAACACTCGTAGTCCATACTATGAGTGGGGGATGAATATCCATATGTGAGTGCATGAGGATGAACTTGAGCCACGTAGTTATTGGCGAGTTTGTCGAAATGCAAGCACCAAATAAAGGTGTATGAGTGGAAATCGGTCTGCTTAGGCATCGCTCATTGATCGATTCTTGGCTCAAAATTTACCTCAAACGACAGTCTCTTGACTTGGGAAGTATGTGATAGAGCCGTGTATGCCATCAGAACTACCAGCCGGTGGGTCAACTCTGCTTTTGCGTTGGTCGACATACAATTGCGTTCATTTTGGGGTTTGTGGTGTTCACTCGCGATCTCAAGTATCACGCCCCCCATGAATGTCCTGTGCCCATACCATATCATTGTGTATACAGCTCTGGATTTTGACTACAGGCCAGCATGGAAGCTCCGTTAGCTTTGCTATTTGGTGGTACTTACCCCCTGGTTTATTCGATTTACACATCCACCACCCACCCACGTATGCGTGAACAGATTTTGAGATGTGAGAAGCTTGTACACTCTGAGCCGATTCAACTATATAGATAAATGCAGAAATCACAGGCATATCTTATCCGTTTTGAATTTGCACTCAGCTTACAAACCGTCGCACAATTAGTTATCTGTGAATTAGATACACACAAAAGGCCAGGAACATAGCCACCCAAAGTGTGACAATAAGCTAATGTAGTGCATCAAAAGTGGCCGTCAGTTCATTATGCCAATCGCTCTGTACTTATAACCTCACAAGTTCTCTGGTGTCTCCTTTCGATTTCAGGGTCCTAAATCGTTAGATGTCTTGAACTGGTTCTACGAGAATCGAGAGAACGGCGTGTACACCGTACGAGGTATGTTTTTGTTCAACAGTGAAAGAGCACGACTCAGTATTGACATAAACAACGCTTTCTGTTGGGAGACGAAGGAAATGGGTTGTATACGTAAATAGAGTTTGTTAACGGCACATGTATGTTTCCTTGTCACGTGGTGGAATGCAGAGCAAATAAACGTATTTTCAATACTCATGCATGTGTTCTATAAAGTGGACCGGATGTACGCCATGGGGTATTTATGGGATGATGCATTTTTCAAGGGTCATATATCGCGACAATATATTAGTTATGAGAAGAATATATCATTCGCGTTCTAGTGCGAGGCCATCGTTGCGGAGGTCAGCATATAGTTTTATGACGGAGCCACATCGATATGTTAGGTCATCCGAAAAACTGGATTTTGGATCAAGTCTAGTTAAGATAAATTGCTAAACTAACCTATAACTCTAGCGTTACTTACTCGCATCATCGACGAGTTTCCGTATCAGTATCAAGAAATTGTATCAACAAACACAAAGGCTGACAGCGGATGTAATTCTTGCACTATTTACATACACAGGGAATCATGACGATAGTATGCTGGTGACCCTCGACAAGTTTAAGGAGGGAAGAAATGACGACATGGTCAAGCCTTCATACTCGTACATAAAAGATGTGAGTCCTCGTGCAATAGAACTATGCAGATTATGCCATTTTTTTGTCGTCGTAATAGTACATTCGTCGCCGTTGAAACAATCTGTTCGCTACTTCTACTGTTTTTATTTGCCGTGTTTGTCAATGTGGCCACGTGAAGTTTCGATTCGTCAGCTCCGCCATTCACCAATTACTGAAAGTATATGCTACTTTTCTATTGATACATCCACGTTTTTATACATCTTCTTTTGATACGAGTACAGATCACAACTGAGGTACATAATTGGGTGACACAGCTACCATACACGATAGAAGTAGGTGATCTCCTCATCGTCCACGCTGGAGTTGTACCGAAGTTAGACATGGACCAACAGACACCTTTTGACATGACGCGAATGAGATTCGTAATTGACACCCCGGTAAGCTGGCTCGTGAGAGATATATGCGTATTCAAGCTGTATCTCCCATGTGGCATGAATAAATGTGTATGCCAACGTGGTATGGCCTAGTGCGGGTTCGCCCATTGTTTCTAGTATGTGTAAGTTGGAGGCCCCCCGTCGCCGCATTGCCGATGTTGTATAATCTATTGGCGCGCCAGCCTTCGATTTGCGGCGTGTTTTACGTGTTATAACCTTGACATAACCTGTGCTGTGTACATCTGGGCTTAGCATGGAGAGATATAGGTATATTGTTCGATGGAGTGCTCATGCCCCCATCCCATCCCCTGTCTGTACTATCGCTAGGAAAATTACATCCGGTGATAGGTTACAGATACCTTATTATCCGAGTGACAATATCAGGCGTGGTTTGAAAGGATAGAAACCTCAATGCCTCAGTCATATCCCTTAGCCTTCTCAGTATTGTCACCTAGCGAATCATATCAACTTCTCTTATCCTGTCGCTTTTCTTCCCACTTTATAGGAAGGAAAGTATGAGCCCCTACAACGGTTCGCAGAGGGTGCAGTACAATGGGCGACAACCTGGCCTGGACCTCAGCTGATTTTATTCGGACATGACGCCAAGCAGGAATTGCAAGAGGAACCCTTTGCGCTCGGCTTAGATACTGGCTGTTGTTACGGAAAGCGCTTGACATGTGCGGTGTTTGAGAGGTAGGTCATGTGCGTGCATTGGCCAGTGCGAATGGTAGTGTTTATGTTGTTGCCGCTTAGAATATAAGCACACAGTGTTGTGTATGGGTGACGTTCGGCGATGTATGTGAAGAATGATCTGTAAATGGTGTGCTTCGACTTCTTATAAACTCAAGAGCATGCATGAACAAATTATCGACAGTGCAGGTATGGACAGCGCGCATATGTGATCCTGCCATTATGTAATACAGCTCTCTGATGATTTTACATCGTCTGTTGACTAGTTGCTCCTGAAAACATGTTGCATTCGAACGAGCTGATACGACTGTCTATGCGGATATTGGTCTGGGCACATTCTAATTACATATATTCTATTGCTTTTCGCATTCCCTGTTTCTCTACATTATCAGCACAAGTATAATCGGCAAACCCAAAGAAGATTGGTATCGACTAGTCCACGTGAAAGCACATGCGATATACGAGGTGCCCGGAACTAAATCTCCAACTGAAGCTGAAACTAATCCTAATTCGTGCCCGATTTTGTAGGCGTACTTTCAATCGGTATAGGATCGAATGGGAAAATATTTTGTTTTACCAGGGTTTAGAAACGTGGGAGTAGCGTGTTTGTATTGCTACGAATGGTGGCTCTATAAACTAACCAGAGGATTACTAACGCTTAGTCACAGAATTCTGCGAGGTGTATATCATCTTATCGCACTAGCGGATGTATTATCCACAGTGAACTGATCTTGTGGCCCCACTTCTACAGATATGGCAGTTTTTGAATTCGTGACAGATCTCGTGGTATACTGCCATTTGGTCGTCTGAGTATGTGTGACCGTTCTCTCACCAATAGAAGGTGCTATATCATTCTGCAATGTATGTTATACACACAGCAATCTGGCGTTTGCTCGACAGCTAGCTACGGCCGTAGTCTGGTCCTATTATACCTCTACTAAATAAAACATAATCCACTAAACATGTTTCCAAAAAAAAAAAAAAAAAAACGCATATTGGGTACTACCACTATAGCGCCGTCGATTGCCAAGATCAGACGCTCGCTTTTAAAGGTTGCCACGTTTTGTTTATTTCATGCCTGCTTTGTGGCATCGCAGGCTGTGCGGATTACATCTGGTGTGTTCTGACAGGTGAGCAACTAACGCCATCTGCATAAATTCTCACCGCAGCACGTATTCTCCGAAGAGACTTCGGCCAGATCTGATGACCCGACTTGTGAAGACCACTTCATTTCTGCGCCACTAGTTAGCGTGTACACCTGACTGGCCTATGTCCTCATCGAATTATGTCCTCATCATTAGATATATGTTGTGCTGCGTATCAATGACAAGCCCGGTCAGCACACGCGTCTTGTACGCAGAGCAGCCTCAAATATGCACTCATACTTAAAATACCTTGCTGAAAACAGCTCAGATTACCTTAGAATAGCCTGCACTGATCTCTGAGTAATTACGTTCTGATAAGCGCTGATAAATTCATCATTGGACACAGCTGTATTTGGCACTGTGCCGAGAACAGCTGAGCGACCACAATGTAACTCATAACATAATCACTACACCGAGATAGAGGGAGGGGATCTACTGTGCGAAAAGCATAATGCAGGATTGAGATATCGATGACTTGGTAGCAGCGACTGATGGTTAGGGAATGCTGCAGTCTTGCCTCGAGCATAGTCTTGCTCGCCTATAGTTTTGATTAGAATTTCGGGTGGGAGTGGGGGGTTTGACAAACCTAGCTCAATGCGCTTTCCTCTTTTTCACTGTCAGAAAGAAAACCCCATGCATAAAGTAAGTTCTCGGCTACGGAAATTGTATACAAATCCACTCATGAATTCTCAATCGACTTCGGCTGGCAAAAGGTAGAGGGTCGCATTCACCGTCCGTGAAAACTATAGACAATGTATGACCATTGCCACACTTAAAATACGACAGGAAAGCCAGGTAAGAAGTACTATGGTCACGAACACAGCGAAGGGTTGCTTACATGTGCTGGCGCCAATCTTGTCCCTGCTGATCAGTGCGATAGGTCGCTCTACAAATAGAAATTTCTTGCGGATGATTGCCACCACTTCGAACCCAATGCACTTCCCATCTGTACCGAGTGCACAAATTCCAGACGAATTTCATGAATTTAAGAAGCCTTGCTATAGTCCAGAAGGTATTCGATTCCCAAAAACCAATAGCTGTCGACTCGCTACAAATCACGAGCTCAAATTTGATACTAAAGATGCGGTGGACGCCTATGTTTGTGTCTATGTAGAAACATATTTAATGCAATACCTTTGAGACTACAACCATACACACATAAAATTTACAGGTGAATGTGAACGAAACACGCACAATTGCAAGTGCATCCTATTTATATGTCAGTGCATACAAAACAGTGCAAGTCTGTGTACCCTCACCTTCGCCTAGTATCTTCTTCGTGACCGCGTATGGCGTATCGAGGTCCTTGACCTTCCCGAGGATCTTTTGTGGCCCAACCGAAAGGGTTGCTTTGCCCTGACAATCGCAGAACAGGGCATGTAAAGTGGGTAAGATCGTCATGGCTTACCGTGAGAACGTCTAAAGAATTTTTGTAAACGTGCACGATATACTTGCCATTCGTAAACCGTACCGCAGCCAATAAGGCTATTATAGAAGCATTCACGAGGAAGGTGCTCATCACGACATGTTTTTTTGTGTATTACAATATGTAAAAGATGCATACTCGGGTTCCTATATCTACAGGCAATATATATGTATTTAATTTAGGGTCTTAAACTGAAAAATCGGCGAGTTGACCTGTATACTGTCTATGAGATCAGGTGTCAAAGATCCACGATATTCAAATGAAAACAAATTTACCTAACTCTCAAGTCTCCTATGTATAGCAAAAATGTTGACCAAACCCCATGAGCACTTGCGACGCCTTCTCACTATATCATTCACAATTGAGCTGGTGCCATCATAAATTCCCTACTACATAAAGAGGATACTGGGGGGAGCTTAATTTGCAGAATACCATACTTTCTGATAGCGAGGGCAGATATGTCCTAAACATCATTGCACGTGAGGGCTACCCTCTTGTGCGGAATGTCGCAGGACATGTCGTAATACATTTGTGTAACAACATCGAAGTTGCCAATGGGAAGAAACTGGTTGATCCTACCAGCATACACCGTACTTTAAACTGTTCACGAGATGTTGGGCCTGTTGATAGTTTCGCAGAGAGAATAACCATATGTATAGAACTATTGAACTGGCACATGCTGTAGTATGTAACTGTCAGAAACATCACAGACACTCAAATTCTTTAGAAGATACTGCATAGTACAAATTTGAAACGATTCAAAACAATACAATATCATCACAATGGTTTTCACCTTGAAAATTACAGTTAACGGGAAGTTAGTCCCAAAATCGAAAATAATCAATAGTATGTCGCTCTAGGTGTAAGGTACAACCATAAAGTTTTATCGTTCTGATCTATACCCACATATACGATGAATTATACACCAATCAATGAACATATACGGTGCACAGTTAGTAGAGCATTCCGAACAATTTTAGATAGCGGACTTGGTGTAAACCACACCAGATAAAGTAGGCGCAGAGCCAGCAGAGTTGACAGTACCAAATACGCATATATATTGGCAACAATATTCGACACCCAGCACACTTTAGATAGGGCTATCAGAAGTTTTAGGCTGTCGTATACAAATTCAGCAAGCATGCTTGTGTATGCGGTTGATAATTCTTTAGAGCTACTATATAGTTCGTCTACGGACGTAGAACTTGTCAGTCAACCAGAAGTAATCATAAAACCCTTTTCCACCCATATCATCACAATTCCTACATACTGTAGAGCAAACCAATCGATCCATTGCACCAACTCGCACTAGTATTTTATATTTTCAGAGCTACCTAATATAAAGCGAGCTACCAGCAAGCAACGTAACACTTAACTATATTTTCACAACAATACATACATTATCCAGGATCTCAAAGTCTCCGATCTGTGTACCATCGAAAGCCAACTGATTGGACTTTATCTCTCCTTGAATTTCAATCATGCCATATTCGGCGGGTCCGTCTGCCCCCCGTGACTTATCCGAGTACTGAATTTTGAGCAGCATTTCTATTTATCAGTCGAGGTAAAATATAGTCTGTACGATATAGTGCTCTATTGTTCTTATGGTGCATGCTAATACTCGGTGTGTAGTGCTTGGATATTTATTTTCAGATCATTTGACTCGAAATCTCGAATGTATGTACATATCGGACACCTATTTCTTGGGTTTGTACCCTAGACAAGCAATTCTGGCGGCAATCTATAAATAGATTGATCTGATTACATAGCGGTTTGTGGCACTTTGGCGGGTTCATTGCCTCGGTCCAATCAGAACGGGAAAACACGAGTCAGCTCAAAACACAATATATATATATATTTTCTTGAAAAGAGAGAAAAAACAATAAAGCACCATGCAAAGTCAATACAATCATAGCCTTCTGAGAAAAGAACATAAATATAGAAATATTTACACACCACTCC
Source organism: Sphaeroforma sirkka (assembly GCA_001586965.3). Lineage (NCBI taxonomy): Eukaryota > Ichthyosporea > Ichthyophonida > Sphaeroforma > Sphaeroforma sirkka. The sequence goes on from LUCW03001668.1 coordinate 41,436, forward strand.
ACACGTAAGTGTCTATTAAAGCGGCACACATGACGCAGTTGTAATCTCAGGGAAATCTACGTATATTGTGTGATGCACTATAAGGTTGTGTGCAGGAAACGTTAGCAGACTGACTAGCGTACTAAGTATATGCACACGAGTGGATGTGTTGAATGAGATTATACGTCGACATGAGTGACTCTGTAGGTACTACCCCCTCCAGGAAACCCCTAGGAGCACTTCGAAACCTATCAAATACTCCTGCAAAAGGGCAACATGGAAAGGTATGTATATATAGAATTCGATCTATAGAGTATGTCCTGGACATTCCAGCGTAATGCTGGTACATAGAAGAGTATATGTATAGGCAGGAGTGTGCGAACTCCTACAATGAAGGCCGCATTGGCACCCCGTTGATGTGTGCACGCAAGCTGTATCGCTATGCATTCTATTTTTTTTCTCCACTGTACTGCAATAACGCATATTCACAGGAGTTTCCAATTCATACTTAAACGTATAGTTATAATTCAACTGCTTATGTTTGATCTCTATCAGTTCTAAATGGTATTTCAATGCCGACAACTCTTTCTCGCACGCACCTTCACGCATACACACACACACACACACACACACACCTCTTTATGCACATACACACACACATACACACACACACACACGCACACACACACACACACATATCAATATATATATATATATATATATATATATATATATATATATATATATATATATATATATATATATACGCACATGCGCACACTCATGCGCAACACGCAAACGCACGCGCACACGCACACGCACACGCACGCACGCGCACGCGCACGCGCATACGCATATAACATATATATATATATATATATATATATATATATATATATATATATATATATATATATATATATATATATATATATAGATATATATATATATATATATATATATATATATATATATATATATATATATATGTGTGTGTGTGTGTGTATGTGTATGTGGATGTATGTATGTATTGCTGAAAACTGAAGGTATACTTTATTCGCACACAAGTGTTGCATTGTCAGTGTGTGGTGATGATGCCTATTATCGCCACTGAAGATGTATTGCTTTGTATGGCAATTCCACTTTCAGTATCCGTCGAGTAATATAGTATGTATGTGGCAGGTTACAGCCCAAATCTTATTACAGTGATAAACATGTCGCTGCGTATTTGCTAACGCTACACACACAAAACCTTCCACCAGAGTAAAGAGGATGGAGGAAGGCTTGCGAAGCGAGAATTCAGCAAGTCATTTCCCCAGGCACACACACCGGGGGCCGACAGTGGTCGTGCAAGTAAGCGTGTGAGAAGCGATCCGAGAGAAAGACTGCCATCTACTACTAGAGTGGATGAGAACGGCCACTCAGTCGATGCGCGTGCAGAGGCGAGGGAAAATGCGGAACTTCAACTTATCCGGGATTTGAAACGAGAAAATGAGGGATTGAGAGTGCAAGTGGATGATTTGACAGAGGAGGTATGCCTCTGTTCTAAGTCCATGTACTCCCAGTGCTAAGCTGCCAATATATTCTTTTGAGTTGGTCCTACTTGGCGCACATGAGCACATTCTACGATTCGGTGCACGCCGTTTTCGATAAGATTGTCCTTGGATATTGTCTGGTATTATTAGAATAGCATCGATTTGTCGGAAGCCTTTCTCCTGTATTGAAGAGGATGGTGGTCAGAAGCAATCATTCAAACCCCAATTTCTGCACATTCGAGTATATATTAATTCAATACACATACTTCGTCAACGTTTCACAGGTAGAAAACACGACATACGCACTAAAATTGGTAGCCGATGACTTTGACACTATGGTAAGTGTTCCTTGGTGTGCTACAAATTAAATTTTGGACACCAGTGCGCAAGCATTCCGTTAATCTCTCCATATTTATCGGCTTCACTGCATCTGTATAATTGTTGTATTTGAACCTTATCATTTCTTCTGTTTATCAGAAAGCAGAAAATATCAAATTGAAGAGTCTAAACTCACAGCATATGAAGCTGATTGATTCCTATAGCGACGAGGTGAGTGTCTGTAGCATGGAATTTGGCTCTTCCTGATGTATTGCGCACATGTTAAGTTCTCTGAACTTATAAAATACATTTCAATGTCGAAGTGAAATTTATGCTCCCATCTATATGAACAACGCTATTGCTTGTTTTTCTTGCACACAGCTGGAAAAATTGCGACGTATACATGCCGAGGATACAGAGAAGAGCGAGGTTTCGAATATGAAGGTATTAAATATTTAGAGATTTCTTGGTGTACAACTTTTCTTGAAGCGAAGGGTCCTACTTCACCAAATAACTCTCTGATTTTATATTCACAGGCACGCAAAGACCTAGACAACGCTGAGAATTACGCTGCACATTACCGGGTGTTGTATGAGGTAAGTGTACTTCACTAGAATATATAGTTTTGCATTCATGCGATGCACGTTTTTCTCTGGATTCGCTCATTGACCATATTTGAAACGAAGTCTCATCGTTTTCTCAATTATATGCATAAATCTGCTGCAAAGGCTTCTGCAAAGGAATCGCAGAGGTCTGAGTCAGAATCAGCTCCACGATCGGAATCACACTCGTCTGGCGGGCGCGCGCGCCCGTATGATAGGACTCGATGAATGCGACAACAACCAGCCACTGAGCTTTCCTACGACAACCCACGAACAAGATGCGCAGTCTCAATTTGAAGAGTATATTGTTAATCATCCGTTGCATCTCGGGAAGAAATAGCTGAAGAACGCACTATACATCCAGCATTGATCATCAAGAACGCAAGAGTCCGCGATGGACATACCATCGATAAATCAAACGAAGTGACATCGGTATTGTATCCCAAGGTCAGCCTGTGCCATTGACACAGTACCGTGCTTCTGGCACAGGAAACAGAACTCGCCAATCGAAGAACCAAATTTAGTGAATTTAGTGAAGATTCATTATCACGAATAAGATAGACGGCGTGGATGGCTTGACAAATAGGCGGCCTGCACACATACTACGACTGCATAAAGTGGGCACTAATTGCCTGGATAAATTAAACACGACAAGCGAGAGACTGCAACATTGTCAAATATATGTCTTGTGTTTAATTGCTATACTTGAGCGTATATTTTGTAGACTTGTCAGGAAGCCCACAGTCATGAATCCACTGTCGTAGTGTATGGGTTCGCCTTTGTCGTTGCAAGGATGGTTATTTACCTTTTCGTGTTGGTTCCTTTAATCGCCCCCGTTTTGTTCGTACAATTCCGCCACCGCGTCTTTATATTTCATAGCAGCAGGGATACGTTTTAACTTCAATGTTGGAGTGAGAAGACCGTTGTCGATTGTGAAAAGTTGTGACTCCACAATAATACGCGGTACTCGTTCGAAGCCTTTGAGGCCACTCTCTTTATGCATAGCGTCTAGTTGTAGCAAAAGAAGGTCGCGAAGCTCAGGAGAAGCACAGAATGTGTTGAAGTCGCCAACCTTATTGTTGTACCTAGCCCATTCAATAACCAGTTCCTCGTCCGGCACAACAACAGCCACGGGGTAGGAGCGAGATGAGTCTCCTGTAATCAAAATCTGAGCGATGAATGGGCACTTACTATACATCGACTCTAGCATTTCCGCACACAAGTACTCTCCCTGTGACAACTTGAAAATAGATTTCTTCCGGTCGATGATTGAGAGCGTGCCATCTCTATTCCACTCTCCGATATCGCCAGTGCAGAACCAACCATCGCGGTCGAAGACTCTCATCGTCTGGTATTCGTCCTTCAAGTATCTGTAAATCGCAACAATAGGGAAGTGTCAAATTGGACTCACATGCGAGTGTCATGTGTGTATACTGGTATGTGGGTCTATTCTGTACAATGAAACATGGCTGGAAAAATAGAAGAGACACGCATAGTATCTATGATCAAGCTCAAGTAGGAGTTACAATGTGCACATACCCTTTGAACACATTATTGCCTCGCACATGGATCTCTCCTCTGGGAGGATTGCTGTCTGTCTCATACGACATCTCGGGAACACTTATCAATTTGACCTCACAAACTGGAAGCGGACCCCCACAGTGGCCTAAAGTTACACTCTTCGGATGTGCACATGTTAAACCTGCGGTAGTCTCAGTCAAGCCGTATCCGGTCATGATACAAGGGCAGAGGCACACCCGTAAGAATCGATGAACTTCCTGATCGAGAGGGGCGGAACCAGACACTATAAACCTCACTCTACCGCCAAGTATTTCGCGGAATTTGGAGAACACAACTCTGTTGCATAGAGGCGTGTCTAGCCCTGCCAGCAAGGCTTGTTCGCGTATACGGAACGCGATATTGAACAGAAAGCGTTTGGAAAAGCTAGCAGCACCAATTCCTTGCTGAGTTTTGTCGTAGATGCGGTTGAGTACCCTTGGAACCGCTATTAAGAAAGTGGGTCGAAGCTCCTGAATGTCAGCGATGAGATTTGGTATGTGGCCTTCGTAGAAACCAACTGCTGCTCCGTAATGTATACAGAAGGCCTGCATATAAATATAATAGATAAGTTGTAATGAAACAGAACAATGCATTGAATCAAAATACCTTGAATTAAAGTAAGAACCGTGAAGGTGTCTTCAAGATATTGTACCTGTACAATTCGCTCGAAGACATGCGCCAGTGGTAAAAACGATATGTGGACGTCATCACAGCTTATTTCGATGTTCAGTTCCAGCGCTCGAAGACTTGCCATTATATTCCCATGGGTGATTTCAACTCCTTTCAAGTGTGTGAGATTGTTTTACGGAAGTTAATTCGCTGTAATGAGTATACTAGTCATACATCTTTATGCAAGGTTTAATACATATATATCCCACATATGAAAATTGCAGACATTCAGGTAAATAGTCTATATACGAAAACAATCAAATACTAAATTCTATCAACGAGCTTCCTTCGAGCGTTGCGTAGCAAACCTTTAGGGTCGCCAGTGGACCCGCTTGTGTACATTACTATTGCAACGTCTTCGGCAGCTGGGATTGTGTAAGGTATCTCATTTCCCTCTCCCAAAAGCAGAATATCTGCCAGTGTTGTTAGATGCACATTCACTCGAGCAAAGTTTGCTCTTAATTTACTCGACGCGATATCATCGAAACAGATTGCCAGTTGTAGGTGAGGGTGATCGATTGTCTTTTGGCACGCCAGCAGTACGTCCTGTATTTGGTCCTCGCCAAAAAATATTGCAACCATTTCAGAGTGCTGTATTATATAATCAATGCCTTTAAAACTGTCGTATAATGCAACTGTTGGGTTACTGTGTAGATTGCAAGCAGTCTCCACCAGGGGCCATTCAATTCTGTTCTTTGAGTAAATCCCAATTCGCTGTCTTGGTTCAACTCCCAGACATAGTAAACCTGCAGCAGAACCAGCAATGAAGAAAAAAAATGTGCGTTTTATACGTTTAGCTTGAGTACACATCATACAAAAGAGCGCAACACCGGAAATGAGATTCGGATAGATACCTGCACCGATCTCGTTCGCAATTTTTCCACCTTCCGCGTAGGTAATGTACCTGTATGGACCTGCCGAGTTGTCTGGCAGAATGCTCCTCTGCCCCAGGAAGTTCTTCTCAGGATAAGCAGCGAGCGCCATTTGAAAGTTGTGGTACAAAGTACTACGCTCGGGAGCGTAGCTAGCGAGATGTGTGGGCCATTTTGGTACTCCGTTTACAAAAGCAGGACTACGGTGCACACCTGAACCCCAGTCATCACCGTTCTGAACAATACTTTGGAATGGTAGTTTGGGGTACGACGGATCTGGGTAACATTCATTCATTTCATCCTCATTCAAGGATGTAGAAGGAATGGAGGACAGAGTGCCTCCCATAATTGCAGTTGCTTATCATGTACATTCAATCTTCGAATGTAGAGAGCCGTTTCAAGCAATAGTATATTCTTATATCATATTTTTGCAATGGAAGCTCCCTTTAACAGGCTTCTCACGTACTTTGAAATGCGTAATGCAACTCATCAGATCAACTGCGCAGTTTTGATTTTCAACTGTTGGATCATCCCGAATTACGTTGGAATGCAATCGAGTTCTGATTGGTGGATTACGATATGGTGGGCTGTTTAGTTTTTATAAATATCTGCATGATGGGGCGATGGGCCGAGCAACTATCATTGTATAATACAGCGGGGCCCTCCGGGACCTCGCTGTATTAAACCACGATTAGGCCCTATGTGGCCGGCGCTGCCGCTGTGAATTTGCATCACTATCTTACATGATGGGGTATGTTGCTTGCGTTGAAGGACGAATTCGCGCGGACGCAGTTGTTGTAAGGAAGCTATAGCGATGTTCAGAGTTCTCAAAATCTCATTAGCACCAGTGCTCGACTTGTCGACTGACGATTTGTTAATGGTCGCAATCTTGTACAGAGATTAGTCCTATACATACAGTATTGTACGGTAACTCGTCCTCAGCCTATAAATCTCTGAGTGTTATCGGCGATAGCCAAAAAATATGCAATCTAATGAGGTGAATTTGAATCTGTACAGTGTGCTGCTATCTCACGACCTAGATGTGCTATCTTAGACCGACTGCACAGTCCTTCGAAATTGCGAACCAGTCTCCCGATTTGTAATTAGGTTCGATTACAGAAGTGACAAGTGCATTCTGAGTCCAACTGTCCAATAGACTGAGTGTGATTTATTGTTTTTGACCAAAATAGCCCAACGTACCAAGCTATTTGAATCGCGTGATGAAGTCCTCGATCTTCTTCATACGCGTGCTCTCGTCGGGGGCTGACACACTTACACTAGGATTTCCGCCAGACTCCACCTTTATACCATCACCCTTCTGCAGTAAATGTAAATTATCTTACATCAATGCTAGCAATAAGATATACCAGCCTTTACAATAAAACCTGATCAGCGAATAAGATAAGTCCCTACTTATGTATCGTCTGAAAATAAACAGTGAAGATATTTCACAGCACTACATACCGTACTAATGGATGAACCGTTGGCAGCCTTCGTGTATGCAGCGAGAAGCGCTTGTTCATCTTGTTTCTTCAGACTCTGCAGATAGATTTACGAGTTATAAACAAGCAGGCAAAGTACAAGAAATGTGACGTGCAATTGTCCTAAATAACCAGAGAGAGCAGGCCTGACAGTCAACATCCACTTCTATATATCTATGCACACGCATCTGTTCAGTATTGCATTGTGCATCTGATTCATCAGCTTACGACATGTGAGGACATGAATTGCTACAAGATAGCTTACCTTCATCAAGACAATCCTCTGGAAGGTGGATTGGTCATCGTCTGGTAAGAGCGCGAGATACGTTTGTACAAACATATCGTTGGGAGCCGTAGGAGTCATGACCACCTGTTCATAACAATGGCAAGTCCCATCAGACAATCAACAATTGGCCGTAACAATTCTACGTATATATATATACGTAAGCTTATTGACGTATATATATATACATACATATATATATATATATATATATATATATATATATATATATATATATATATTTGTATATATATATAAAATAGATACCTATAAAATAGATAGATATATATAATAGATATAGATATAAACATGACATATATTGCGATACATACATACGTATATTTATATATATATATATATATATATATATATATATATATATATATATATATATATATATATATATATTCATATATATGGATACATTGCATACATGCATATATACATGCATACATACCTGTACGGACACACACATCAATATATATAATGCGTACATATAAATTATATATATATATATATATTTTGTATATAAAAACAACACATATATATATATATATACACATGTAAAATACATATATCATCATCAACATACACATTATATATATATTACATATACATATACATATATAATATAATCAATATATATATACATATATATATATATATATATAATATATATATATATATATATATAAATACACATATATACACATATATATATATATATATATATATATATATATATATATATATACATATATATATATATATATATATATATATATATATATATATATATATATATATATATATATATATATATATATATATATATATATGCGCGCTCTCCTATGTGTGTGTATATACATCATATTTAGAATACGTATATTCCACCGTCAGCCGCCAGTGACACGGACATTGTATAGGCATGTATTTGAAAACCTCAGTTGGGAGTTGTCAAGGTCTAAGAATCCTGGTAGAGAGGTGGACTTGTTTAAATCATCCACGTCTTTGGCACACATAAATCCGAATATTCTGTATTATGAACAGCTTCACTTCCATACCTTTAAACTCATCTCCACCTTGGTCATGTTCTTCAGTACCATTTTGGTGTAGCTGCAGATAGAGAACAAACATCGTTAATGTGTCTTTAAGCCGTTTGCATCATACTACTATACGAATGTTCCAGATGAAGCAATTTAAAAGGCATATTAGGTTTTGCAAAATGTGACGATAAAATGAATGAGCGACCGGTAATGTGGATCAAAATTGACCGGACTGGTTGATATAGCTGCTACTAGAAAATACACCTTAGATTAGTTGGATTTCTGAATAATCATGCTAGCGTGAAAACCTATACCAGGCAATCCGGCTTGAATACAATGCCACTGCTAGATCAATGGGTACAGGCTACATTACACATACTCGGGTATCGATTATATCGCGAATATATACAGCACGATGGGGTGTGGGTGAGCTGCATACCTTGCTGGCTTGTTTACAGCAGTTTCTGAGTCAAGCGAGTGCATGTTGCTTAGCAACTCCTTTATGGCGTGTGCGTCTAGGAGCAGTTGTTCGGCCGCTACAGTGCACACATTACGTGCCTTATACAGCGACGCCGAGTAGCGTGGAAGAAAAGAGCTGCGACGGGATGGCGGATGTTTGGGTATTAATACGCGGGGTGATGGGTGTATTTCCAGGGAAGTCTGATGATGGTAATCTTAATAGTTGAACTTCGCTTGAATCTCTGTGTAGTTTAATATGCCGAAGCGAACGTCACATGCGAGGTGCTTGGAATGGATTTTGTTAAACAGGCTGGTATTATCTTCGTACAATCAGACCAACACAGACGCCACACGACTTAATCATCAAAAATAAAGCTGCTGATCTCAGATAAAAAACCCGAAAGGACTTACATGGCGAGCGTAAATGAAAGGTCATACCTGACTAATTTCATGCAGAAGTTGTTGAAGTATTTGGTTTCCACCCCATTGCGAATAACCGGAATTGCACTGGAGATGGAATTGAAATCGAAAACGTACACAAATAAATCCGGATACCTGAACAACAAAGTAAGCGCCTATCCGAAGCAAGCAAGCTCAACAAAACTCGGTAGTGATATCAATGGAAAGCAATATTCAAGCCAACAAAAGTCGCATAAGTAGAGACATGTACCAGCAGACTACATACTTGTTGAGAGCCTGCGCTAACACGCTGACATACGGCGACGTGTCGCCCACAGTGGCGTGTTCTCCCCAGTTGTAAGTTACTATGCTGCCATTTGAAATTCAAAGCGAGTTCAAGTTTGTATGTGGACTGATTGAGTGAGGTTTTCCAAGTTATTCGAAATTTCGAGAGCGTATATTCAACATATATTCGGCAAGACTACAAGAGAGTATGTCCATGGATGCAGCAATCAGCGATCTATATATAAATTTATACACATACATATATTTGTATTGACTTCAAACAAGGAGAAGGGATACCCGGCCTCTTGTCAGCCACCTCCATTGATTAGTATGCTAGTCACCAGATGAGGAGGAGGTCATAAGGGGGTTTGAACATTCAACGAGGAGCAAGGAAGAGATGAGGGTATGGACACACTAACTTTTAATTGTGTGTACTAACAATACATAGGATTCATGAAATCGCCCGGTGCGATCATACACAATATTGTGGTCAGTATCCGTAGACTCGGATGGCTGTTAATAACATTTTAAATACACCTAAAATGTTGATATTTCAAATTTTGAAAAATTAGAAAAATAAAATAGTACGAATTCCTTCCCTAGTCTCGTAATTATGTTTGGCGTATATGGGGGCGTTCGTGACGTTTCACATACTGATTTGCTACACAATTTCCGTGCAACGGAAGACATACACTTACTGTACACTGATACTACTTGACTCGCGGGCTGCCGCCAGCATACGATACGCAAACAACTAGCACTTTTTAAAAGAGAGCAAGAACAAACCCCCTTTTTTTTTTGCAGCAACATACCGGTTGCACACATCATCGCAGGTTACTTCGACAGATCTCACCAGAAGCGAAATTCCCGAACTGACGACCCTGTGAATGAGAAAAAATACAAACAGTGTGGTACGGTGAGATCGTGTCATTGTCCAGCATTCGGATCATCCATGCAGAATAATCAAGCAGCCCACATGTGTAACGACAGTATCAAATTTATTATTCTTGAAACATCCCGGAGATCCAGGCAAACATATAATGAAACGGCACTGTCAGTATATAAGAGACGACTGCCGCATAACTGTGCAGGTTTAACAGTACTTGACGATTAGGGTAGAACAATCAGCCAACAATCCTATTTGGATCGCAGTGCATTTTCACTGCAATCTCTATAAATAGTCATGCAACTACATAACAACTCGCACAGGGTAGCTTAGGAACATACTCGTGGAACCCGTCTTGTTGCTCAAGCAACTCAACTTTGTCTTGGTATTCCACGTCAATCTTCTCCTTAAGCTTGGTGGCCAGTTGGGCGGTGGTGTCTGAGCAGTACTCGGCTGTGTTCAGAATCGAGCATACTACGTATATCTCCTGAGGTGTTAGGGTCTCCTGCTGTACGCGCTGATCCACCGCCACACTAGACAACAACGACGCCCTAACCGGATGTGACAGAGGAGTGGTTATAAAAAAAAAAAATAGCAACAGTGGGGTGGCTATACTAGATATATTATTTGTATTCAATGAGTGGCACACTGCACGGTGTAGTCTCTTACGACATGGTTGTCATGCTAGAAACTATGCAAATGTTTGTATGTATTTCTAAGCATGTAACCAGGGCATCATACACCATCTGGCTATACCAAGTTTTATTTGAGGAGAGACCTGTCGAGTAGTTGTTAACACATAGCGAATGGTTAAAGAAGATGTACTCGTCTTCAGTACATTATTCAGTGGGTTCGTTGATGCACTAGGTGGCTGATCACTCATGTGCTGTGTAGACGATTGATGTCACATAACGGCAAACGAGGACAGTTATTCATGCGCATGGCAATGTATCGCTAGGATATAACATTGACGACTTCATGTGCTGGGAAGACATTTCACTGCGGACAACATATGACTCACTTACATTGGCAGCGTGTCTGTGGACTTACTTTGGCAGTGTTCTCGTCAGTACTTTGGAAGCGTACAAGGTCAAATATTTCGCAAACAGCTTGTATATTTGAAAAAGAGGCTGTTTCGTGGTCATCGACGAACACTGTATCATAAAGAGAGGATTGCTTGTTTGAATGTGATTTAAGGCGGTTGCTGATTTTACACGAGGAGTGAAGGAGGCCATAAACACAGTTTGGACGAGCGTTGGGACTGAATAATGATCATCGGGCAAGGCTAGTGCACATAGACATAGAGCTCTCTAGCTGTATAACGCACTCGAATCTGGACAAGCTGTTGCAGAGATAGCACTAGAATCATACCTGCACCATGCAGTTCTTGTAGAAAAAGAACAAGTCCGAAGAGCTTGCAAGCACCTTTGCGATACCACTCGTAGTAACATCAACGGTGTCGTCTTCTATGATGGCCTTGTGCGCTTGCCTAGCACTTACTACAGCCTCGTTGATGGTATCGTTTAGATGCCTGTCTTGTGCGTCTATGTATATGCCCATATAGCCCTCGAACACACTAGAGATGAGACGGGTAAACTTGGATGTCTTGGGCTCCTTCTTCTTGTCTTTCCTCCTGAGTTGAGGGCCAGACGGTAATAGATCACTTCCAACTGCCGACAGCCCACTGTGAGTGCCGTCAAAGCTCAGATTGTCACCATCCCCAAGATCATCCCCAGCAGCTAAACATTGTGCAAGGTATAAAAGGAAAGAAAGATTTGCAATAACTTGAGAGTGTTGCCCTGTTTCATGCGATACTCGTTTTGTTCGAACAGGAAATGATGCAAGAAATCTTAAGAAAAAATACGAAAGCTGCAGGACGCAATAAAAGTTTCTCCACTGCATTGCAAGTCAAAACGTAGTGAATATACATCACATGCTGTCACGCCTGTTCGCTCTTGGTTAAATTAAAACCGAGGCTAACAGTCTGTCATCCGTATGACACAACGTTGCCACAGATATCAGACCTTAATGGATGAAATGCTCTCCGAATGGTGCAAACCAACCGACTAAAAACTCGAATTGTACACGGGTTTGTATACCTATACCTTCGTTCGGAGACACCACCAAGGGCCCTGTGGGCACCCAGAATCGACTAGTCAGGTACTTTTCAAATGCAACAGTCTTCTGAAGGAGCGACAGTAGCAGCTCCACATTCAAAGTGGACTTGTTCTTCGCCAGCAAGGAAACTAGATTTTTCCTCCAAGTGAGGCAGAATTCGTAGAAGATGGCCTCGTTCATGCGCCAAGATGCCGGGAATACACCAGTACAACACTCTTCGTAGTCTGAGACTATCCTCTTTGCCCACGAATATCTTCGATCCACCTATAATAGGGTAGTATGATGTTAACTTGACAGATCCGTAAGCAATTCACCGTTTACTGGACCTTCACCTCCAGTGTGATTAATAGGGCTGAAAAATGATGACTGGCCGTCCCTCTAAAATAAACCAATGCGCGAAAGTAACCCAGGCGCCCTTCGCAAGCCTTAGTCAATAGTACGATCGTATACACGTAATAAATCTAGCACAGCACAGACAACCATTGCGTAAACAGCACATATCGTGACAATGCCGTGAATAGTTCAATCCGGCTACACGACTCACCTTATCCAGACCAGAAACCTCTTCGCCGTCCGGAAATACCGTATAATAATCCGCCATTTGCTTGCGAACAAACCAATCGATCATCTCTTTTTTGCTATCGGGACCCAGGACTTCCAACACCTGGCACGCCTCGCGCAAATGCTCGACTGGGCCAGAGTACTGCTTCCCTGTGAAGCTGTCTTCAAAGTCCTGCAAAGAAAGGGTGTGTTTAATCATCTTGAGAATCCCACAGATATATAAGAAAAAAAAAGAACAGTCTTATTTAGCGACCAACAGAGACTTCAGTATTGTGGTTATGTATTTATAATCAAAGCTGTTGCCTTCATACCTGTTTTATCTGCCCGCGGAGTTCTAATTTGAGCTCGCGCACATCATCCATGATCGTCCGCACTTTTGGAATATTGCTGAACCTCTCGAATTCCATAATAATATTGGATATAGCCTCTAGGAGGTTCGCGGCATCACGGTACTGCCGCCTCCCAGACATCTCTTTCAGAGTCTCCACACCTCCCACCTGGCCATACAAAGACGTAGACAATAGTGACAACTCCCATATAAGAACACACAAAGTGTATGTTTACTAGATGTCGTGCCCCACAGGAGAGTTCGCGATTTCATCGGATGAGGCAGATGCCGTGAAAGCCACAGTGAGTTCTACGTGATATTCAATGGCAGCGAAAAGTAAAAAAAGAAAACGCTATGCTTTGAACCTACCTTGTCCGAAGGCTAAGATCGAATGTGAATGTGAAAACGACTTACCAGCATATGCATGTGGTTAAGTGTATTGATGGATTGCGTCAGGTGGGTCTTCGCATAGTCGAGCGACTTGATGTCTCGAGTGACATCTTGCACCTGTTAAAATCAGCATATAAGTCATTAAAATTAAACAACGTATGTAAACTGACATAAAGTATTGTGACATAGGCCATGTTACAGTGTCTGCACAGCCGTATCCGATATAAAATCAATAAGCGAACGAAATCAGGAATCTGTCCACATTGTTCATTTGCTACATTTATGCTTGTTAACTCGATGTGAACATCTCACCATACCATTTTTTCAGACGTCTGGGCCTTAATCCGAATGTTTTGGATGCGAGTCATGAGTTCTTTGATCGCTGTCTGCGATTCTTGCAACGCAACTCGGCCTGGGAGGGAATAGAGAGAACATGGGAGACATATCAACACACATGGTACACCCAATACCAAATTATCTACTATGCACCCCGCTGATTGTATTTGCCGAAGTACGACATGATGCGTTACACACCCAGACTTGCGAGACAGTACCAATATGTTCAGTGCAATAACGAGACACCGATTCGACAATGTCTTGACACATATTGTCATAATAGAAGAGTTATGCCAACTGTATAGGCAGTCTGACAAGCACAATGTCCAAAAAATCCAGCCAAACTCCAGGCGAAACCTAAGCGAGTGGCGTTTTACGGGGCCTTGATAAACGCTTCATCTCGAGCTATTCACCAGGGTATCAGGGTATACAGTAACCACTCAAAATCACGATCACGGGCCATACAAAACATATGGTAGCTTTAGGATGGTACAATTCGCGACACACGACCAAAAGACCTGAAGCAAGCTCTAGGTGAGTTAGGGGGGTAGGGATCTGATCATGCCACGTGAACGCGGAACTCTCACACACCATCTTCTCCAACGGCTGGCTGTAGGTGAATAGTCTCTCTAATGTCAATGTCGAGTCGTCTGAAGTACAACAAACCCGGCAAAAATATAATGAGATACTGCATCAATGGATACTCACGATCCTGGTACAGTCATGGAACTTAGAATCGAATTACAAGTAGAACGCATAAACCTCTCTAAAACAATGAAAGGGGCCTGAACGTGTCTGATAACATAGACCTGAATTTGGTCACGAAGTAAAAATTAGTCGTTACACTAAACGTAGTTTACAATTAGCGAATTCCTTACCGAATTTTCAATTTCAATTTAGCGATGACGGGATCAAGCTCAGACAGGGACTGCTCCGTGGGGAACAATTTATTTATGTAATCAATGGCATCAAAGTCTGGCTGATCTAAAGGGTCCGAACTTAGCAAAACCTAAAAGGTGGATACGATTGTAAACAATGTGAGCAAGTCTTAACCCCGCACTAATTCACAAAACAGCTAGCATTCCATGAACTGCATAAGAATTAAAATGTATATAGACACACGTGTACACACACACACATATATATATATATATATTATATCTATATTTTATATATATATATACATACATACACACACACATATATATATATATATATATATATATATATATATATATATATATATATATATATATATATATATATATATATATATATATATATATATATATATATATATATATATATATATATATATATATTATATATACATATATATATATGCATATACATGCATGCATACACACATGTGAACACATGATGACGCAAGCACAACGCACATATAACATAATATATATATATATATATATATATATATATAATATATATACAATAACAAATACATGCGTACGTACAATTTTGCACGCACACGCACAACATATACATAATATATATATATATATATATATATATATATATATATATATATATATATATATATATATATATATATATATTAAATGCGTACATATATATATATATATAATATATATATATATATATGCATATATAATATATATATATATATATATATATATCAATCAAATCGAAATGACCGTGTTCTTGTGCAAGTACATACACAAGCCTACTCTCACAAAAAATGTATGTGATTGCCGGGCTGAAGTCCTGATAGCGGTATGTGCTCAAAACATTCACCTACTACTACTTGTACTGTGGGATACACATGGGACCAGGCTGTAACAAATCTCTACATCAAAAGTACTGTCACAAATGTTGCTTGAGAATTGCATAACCTATTCAAAGTGCAGCGTTGAATAAAATACACTACCCTTTATGGTTAGCTGTATTATAGTTTAATGAAGTATAGTGGTATAAGAGTTTTTCAATATATATATTATTGTTTAATGAAGTATAGTGATTATACAGTTCTTATGTATATGGGCTGTAATACATATTATTGTTAGAATATTAACAGTAGCTTAGTAAATACACGATTAATTAGAATACGACACATCAGATCTATTCGATGCTTTCGCCTCATCCTTTTCCGAGTCTGTTTATATACACAACTTTCAGTTGTCGTGCATGAATTTCTAAAGCAGTGATCATTATCCCATTCTGTATCTTCTATCACCGCACGCTACCACCCAGCTCATTTTATATTTATATTCTACTACTGCTCTACTCCGAGATGCAAGCCATATATACGCATCCCCTCCTCGGAATCACACCCACACACCTCAGGTGAATATAAAAACCCAGAACGGACCTATTATATATATATTCATAGGCTTTCGTGTGTTGATCCAAGTCTCAATGCCTCATACCGATTATATCCAGCATATGTTTTACAAACCATCGTCCCGTTCCCTTATGATAATTTAAGAGTATCACTCCTTCCCATGCGTCACTGAACAGAATCACCGATATGCTTGTCGTCCATACGAGAACTTGTATTTTTATAGTTTAAGCGCTCAATAGACTATATATATACTATGTAGAAATCAAAATAACATATCAGGTACAGAAAGAACATGTATAGGATCTGCATACCTCAGCGATTGCGGCTTCGACAGTATCGGAAAACTGCACCGGCTCCACTACCATCTGTAATCCATCCTCATCATCAGAAGATAACCCGGCTGACATGATTGTATGCTAGTTATGATCTATTTGCAAATGATCAACCAGTCCCAGTGGTCTATAGAGATGTTCGCGATACCTTAGCTACAACCTCACGGCGACGTAGGTCAAGACGTGGTTTGCATACTTATCCGTTGCTAGGCAATGAGTTCAGCTAGACGACGTCAATACACTGGCAGGTTCACTAAATGCATACACATAAATACATACACACATACAAGCGTCCGCGTATAACTCACATGTGTGAGACGTTCGAACGACACTCTCTGCTATTCATATGTGGTCTCTTTCTATATCGAGCTTTATATACATTTTTTTGTACATATTTAATATTCTTTCGTTTGTTGACTTTCCGTCTCTATATCCCCGCCAAATTCGAAATTGTCCTTTTATATTCACTGGGGTCAAAAAAATTTAAAACAATACATTATATAATGCATACGATGTTGCCAGTTGCGCAGGCGTAAAGTAACCCTCGCAGCCGCAGGTGTCGTAAATAGCACGGGTAGGTTTATAATTATTACATATTTCATGTTTGTCACTTATGAATATCCACACATGAACAGTTAAACACACACACTTGAAGTTGGTAAACTATCCATAGCACAAGTCCAGCGCGATGTACTTATAGTTGGCACTTGGTGTTCAATAAAGAACATCATCAAAATATATTCTGCTTTGAAGCTTTAACTCTAGTAGTAAAAGCGCTTTACTTTGCACCATTCTTCGCTATGGACAGACTGACGCACTGGTAAAGATCGGGTTGACCTGGTACGTATTTGTGGTTTGATGTCTAAGATATGCAACTGTGTGTACAGGGAAGCTTTATACTTCAACGTGTTTTGGCCACGTTGGGACATGCAAGTTGGACGCGCCATACTCACCACATGATTCAAGTACATATGATATATATATGTATATATATATATATATATATATATATATATATATATATATATATATATATTATATATATATATATATATATATATATATATATATATATATACATATATATATATATAACATATATATATATATATATATATATATATGATATATATATATATAATATATATATATATATAATATATATATATATATATATATATAATATATATCACATATCATCTCCATAGCGTGTATATATATGGTGCATATGTATGTATATATACAATAATATTATATGTATACATATTATGTATATATATATATAATAATAATATATATAATAAGTATATATGTATGCATGGATACATATATATGCATAGATGTGATACATCATATAGGTGATATGATATATATGTAGCATAATATATATATATATAATATATAATATAATATAATATATAATATCAATATAACCATCCATCTGTATATTACATATCGTCTATATCCATCCATACCTGTTTTCGTTGCATGTGCATGTGTGTGTATGCATATATTGTTTGTTTCTTGGCTGGCATGTACGTATGCGTGGCATGTAACGTATGCGTATGCATGCGTGTGTACGTATGCAATGTGCATGCATGTACGTATGTATGTGTGTATATATCTGTATATATAATATATATATAATAATATATATATATATATATATATGTGCATGTATGTGTATATGATATGTGATGTTTATATATTATTATTATTACATATATATATACATATATATATATATATATATATATATATATATATATATATATATTATATATATATATATATATATATATATATATATATATATATATATATATATATATATATATATATGTGATGTGTGTGTGTGTGAATATAACTATAAGCATATATATATATATACATACATATTATATCCATACTTAAATCCATATATGCACAAATAGTGAATGTTTATTTCTATTTCAGACTTGGAAATGCTTACCCGTTACACTTTGCTGCAATGGTTTGTATGAGTGTTTCCGGTCCAAACTGGTTTGCTTGTATACGAGTGCTTTGTGTGCTCCGCAACTACAGAATTCAGTGTTAAGCGTGTTCAGTTAGGTGGATTGTATACATGTGTATCCTACTGCTTCCCTTGTAACTTATTCGGTGCACAAGCCCAGATATGTAAGTATCTTATATCACATCCGATAGTTCCTTTGTAGATTTTTGGGGGGCTCAATTATGTTGTATCCAGTTAAAATGTCTATCGCACGTAACATCAGTCATGCTGCACTTAAAATGCAACATGCTGTGGCCATTTGTCAGGCGATTCTGTATATTCGCGAGATCTGTTGTTTACCAACTTCTGATCGAATGATGGTGATAGCATGACTTCTGAGCGTACCTGGTGTGCAGCAGTCTTTGGATTCCTCTTATCTGTGGTAGCCAGCGTGAGTGAGTTGTAACGCAGTTTTTAAAGCACAATGCTGACTGGCATGCACGTTATTTGTTTCGGTTAGAAAAGTACTCATAATTCTGCGGTTTTTCTTATTTAAAAATTCAATCACTCACGCCATTTCATGTATTTACTGCTAGCTGCCATTATGCTCTGCGCAAAATTTTGAATGTTATTGCCTTGACTGGAGCTGCGTGAAACCTAGACCTCCACTCAAAAGAATGTGTGAAACATATTCTGACACAGACCGTTGCCATCACACTTGAGCACTCTCTCACCTTACCACTCCCTGCTTGTATATCACCTCTGCAGCTGAGCTATCACTGCCACCGAGCTGTGGATCAACTACCGGCGTACATCAAAGTGGACGGTGTGTACCCAAATATGCCACCAGCCGTACCTGGGGGACCGGTCCAACAACCGCCGCAATTGGGTGCAGATGGCGAGGAAGCGGACGTGGTGTTTGCCCGAGAGATTGTGAATACCATGCGAGAGATAGATACGATTGTGGACACGTTGCCGAGTCTGGAGGATAACTATGACCAGCAAATGCGCGATTTGGAAAGGCTGGAGGAAGTCAATGAACAATCTGGGAAGAATCTGTCCGAGGCTATCGACAGAGGAGGTATGATGTGTAGTCAAGAAGTGGTTCATGTACTTCTGGAAAGCTGAGAGATACCTGCACTAGTTTATCGGCCTTCTTATCCGTTCGATGCGGACTAGCGGAGGTCATAGTCGTACTCTTGCCCAGGGTTTCATGAGTGGCGGTGCACTGGTTTCAGAGGTTCGATCAACAAAGAATCGCTCGTGTACTTCGTTGTATTGATTTTATTTGTCGTTTGATTTGAGAAACTTGAATGTACTTATAATGTGGCAGTTCTTATTCGTTTCTGGCTATGTATCATCAATTGCCAGTGCCTGTCGTCCGTTTGCTACGATAGGCACACGTTCTCAATACTAATTTTCAGCCACACCCTTGAACAGAACTCTACTTGTCCTTGATACGTGCTGCTCTGGATGACATCGGCGACATGTCATTGAAAGCGGAACCTCAGGAGATTGAATCAGAAGAGTTCGAGAACTGAGAAGTCCTCCACAATCGTCGCCTGTGGTGATCGGTACAGTTTCTTGTTTAGTTTAGTCTGAGATTACAAGTATACTGCTCTACTCTGAAGGCACCAATAGGTCGGCGTAGTTTGCAATGGGCTTATCGTAGTCTGTCATAGACCTTGGTCATGGCACCCATGAAAGGCTGTCGGAAGCGGCTGTGGAGGACTCGGGCGTGCGTTCGAGTGAATCGGGCGTATTTTTTACATGTAGGTTATCGAGAGGTAGACGCCGCTCTCGACCAAATAGGCTGTGTCGTGAGAACGCAATCGAGTGCAATGCAGCTAGGTGTTTATCCAATGGATGACTGTGTTAGTTTATCCAATGGATGACTGTGTTAGTTTATCCAATGGATGACTGTGGCAGTTTATCCAATGTATGAGACTGTGTTACATGCATCGGGTGAGGGGCTGCAAATGCGAGATAACTGTGCATTAGAGTTTCAGACTTAGGCACAATATTGCAGGCTGGACAGACGTCACTTAATTGGGCGAGGGCCATCCGTGATGGGTTGGTAGTGGCTATCATGTAAACCTGATGATGCTCACTAAACTAGGTGCGAATTGTCAGCAATCGGGAAGATCAGAGCGTGGCTCATAACGCTGACAAGCTGGATAGTTGAAGATCAGCAAGCGACATGGCACTTTTGCAGGCCTATGCTAGCTTTCTCGCAAAGGTGTTTATTGTTCAATCGTCTTAAGAAGAACACGGGCTTACTGGCAGCCAATCAGATGCAGATCACGCTTTAGTATAAGGCTTCGCCCTGAGTGTGGCTCAAGTGGTTCTTGTCTGATACGCTGTTTGACTACAATGCCAGATATATCGTCGTGTGAATGCTGCGTGTGCATCAGGCGCCTCGTCTTTTGTGTGCTGATCCAAGAGCTAGCAGTAGATCAATATCCCAACACACAGTCGCCAAACAATAATCCCCAGGAAAACAGTCCATGGGCCGCAAATATAATCGTCAAACATGCAGAACAGTGACCACCGCGCACTTCTTGAGTGAAACAAGAGATAATGGTTTGCGTCGAAAAGTGTTAGGCTTTCTATCAGTGGTATGCTCTGGTTACTATGGTGGAGGTTGAGGAGTGACAAGGAGGTACTATTTGCATGCTATATAAAAGCACGTGGGCACTGACTGAATATCATCGAGAGCATTTGATTCGTTGAGAACTTCTGATTAAAAAAGATTACAACCAACCTTCCTCAAAATGTCAAGAGCCCTTCAGTCAACTGAGGCAATTTATCATTTCCTGTGTATCTTTGATTCAGATTATCCGATATGTATGAATCGCAAATCTATAGTATAGTGCAATCCAGTCACGTCAGTAGCACACTACGCCTGCTAAGTACACAAACATGTCCTTTTCGTTCAATTTCAATGATGATGCCGACACGGCCACTACAGAGTCGATGGAGCAGGCACCTGAACTGCAACGCAGGCCAGGTAATCGGACGTACAAACCGATCGGATGGGGTGGTGGAGCACATTGTTGTTGTTGATGGTTGGCGTGTTATATCATACTTGAGTGTTAATACGTATGATAATAATCGATTTGGTTATAACACGTACAATTTTCAATTGTGTTTACAAAGTAGGACATTTGAGAAATAGTACTGCCAGGTCGCTCGTCCCAGGTACATTCGCATAGTAAACTCAATCGTTGTCAGTATTGTCTACGATAGTTAACGGTTGCGATTCAACACTTCTCATTGATGGATAGGAAAGTAATAGTGTCTCAACTAAGCACAGAAAATCTATAATATTATAAGGAATATTCGCAGTTCAAGTTCAGTGCATGGTATAACAATACAGCAGGTTGACTAGTTATGTACCTGGCTTTGAGGGATTGGTATCAACAGCCACGAGATTCATATCTATACATATGAGCTTGATATGTCTTAACTAAATCGGTCTTGTGAATCAAGAATGCTGTCAAAACCGATTGACTCTGTTTATATCCAGACAAGGCTATTCACATATATATATATATATATATATATGTATGTATGCATACATATGTATGCATATATATATATATATATATATTATATATATATATATATATATATATATATATATATATATATATATATATATATATATATATATATATATATATATAATATATATATATATATATATATATATATATATTATATATATATTATAATATATATGTATTATATAACAATATGTATATATATATATATATAATATATATGGCATAATAGCAATATATACATACATAATATATATATATTATAATATACATATATATACATAACATATAATGATAATACATATATATATGTACATACATACAATATGTACATGCCATACATGCATATACATAGCCAATGCATATAAATAGCATATATATTATATGCCATGCATTATATACATAATATGCCATATACAACCATGGCAACATAGCATTATACAATATTAGCCATAATATAATAATATACATATATATGCACATACCAGCATATATTACACATACATATGCATTGGTATGTGTAATACACAATACATGTATGTATATACTGCATATTGTGATGATGATAATGCAAATATACATATATATATATATATATACACATATATATATATATATGTTATATGCCAGCATATATTATATAGCATATATATATATATATATATATATATATATATATATATATATATATATATATGCATATATATATACATATATAGGCATATCAATGATCATCAATAATATATATAATATATATATATATATATATAAAAAATTTAATAGTATATATATATATATATGTACTATATATATCAGTCATATGCTTGTCTCAAAGATTAAGCCATGCATGTCTAAGTATAAATATTTATATTGTGAAACTGCGAATGGCTCATTAAATCAGATATAGTTTATTTGACAATATCTACTACTTGGATAACCGTGGTAATTCTAGAACTAATACATGCGAAAAAAGCCCGACTTCGGAAGGGCTGTATTTATTTGATATAAAACCAATGCGCTTCGGCGGTTTCTTGGTGATTCATAATATATATATATATATATATATATATATATATATGTAATAATATATATATATATATATATATATATATATATATATATCATATATACATATCATATATGTACATATATATATATATATATACATATATATATATATATATAATAATGATATATATATGTATACATATATATATATATAATATATATATGTATGTGTATGCATATATGATGCGCATGTACATGCATATACACATGCATCAATGCATATGGCATACATTTGGATATACCATATATATATATATATTATATATATAATATTATTATATATACAATACATAATATGCATATATTATTATGTACATATATTACAATATGCATATACATATATAATATATACATATACATATACATGTGTAACATATTGTAATATGTATATTATTATATATATATTATGATGATGATATTATTGCATATATATGTTTATAAAAATGAGTTTGTGCAATAATAATATATACATACATAATAATATTAATAATATGTAATAATACATATATTATATAATATTGTTATTATATATATTATTACCATACTACATTATTACATATTACATATACATATATTATATATTACATATTATATTATTATTACATTATATTTGTCTATATGATATACATAATGACATATGCATGCATGTGTATGTCCATACATATATACATTATATATATTTTTTATTACCATGTTGAAATATAAAGGATAATATATCATCTATCCATCCATGAACCCATATTATATATATTTTTATGCTTTTTTATTATTATTTTATTACATCTTTATATAATAATATACATATTACAGCATATTATTATATATACATATGTTTATTACATACATTGATGACGTGCAGTGTTGATGCGGTGCATTGTCTGTTGCGTGCTTTTTGTACGTGATCGTGTTTTGGCATGTGTTTCATCTATGTTTCTGTATCATTTAACATATATGTATATACATATTGGTACATATGTATATATATTATGTATATATATATATATGTTATGCATATTATTATTATATATATTATGTTATACGCAGCATATATATTACATACATATATATATATAATATTAATAATATATAAATATATAATATGCATATTGCATATTATGTGCAATGCACTAGTACATATAATATTATATATTAGCCATTAATAATTATATGTATAATATATTAATACATATTATAATAATACAATATATAACATATTATAATAATAATATATATTAATAAAACATATAATAAATTGAATACATATTGCATGTTTTGTATGTACACATTTATACATAATAATCATATTATGTACATTATACATATATTATACATATGCCAATATATATTATTATTAATATATTTACATGTATTATGTACATATATAATGTAATAATAATAATATGCATATATATATATACATAACAATATACACATTACATGTAATATATAATGTATTATATAATAATAATTATAATAATAATAATATACAATAATACATATATTAATAATATACAAATATGGCATATATATATACATAATAATGTATATGTATATTATTTGTATATTATGGTTATATATATATATATATATATAATACATATATATATACATATATATATATATATATATATATATATACATATATATATACATATATATATATATATATATATATATATATATATATATATATATATATATATATATATATGATGATGTGTATGGATACATGTGTCGGTACTTATCTTGTACTTGCAAAAACTATTCACCTTTCAATGTTTGTTTCACAAAGTTTGAACTTTACGTGTGGAAAACCATCTTTGTATATATTGTATGAATATATATGTTTGTGTTTATGTACACATGGACATGTGCATATATTTATATTAAAGTACATCTTGTACCTTTATGTCTATGTGACGAGTTTCTAGTTTGGAATACTTGGAGTCGATGATTCGTGCAAAGCTGAGTATCACATTGGGCATTCTTTAATTTTTCAGCCTGCTTGCTTGAGCTGACACAGCCGATTCGCAAGAATGAGATACCGTGCGAGCAATTAACTCTGGGAGAAATCAACTTATACAAGAAAGTCTTAGAAAACACGACTTATGAATTGGCGACCACAGGGTCTCAAGATATCAAAACAGCCCTTAGCAACAATACAGATCTTATTCCGGGTGTTTACGAAGGTGGCTTGAAGACCTGGGAGTGCTCGCTCGACCTCTTAATGCTTCTGGCACAGGTATGGTCAGACCGAACTCATTTCGCATGATGTATCTGCCTCGTTGTCGATTGCGAGTTGTTCGTAGTAATTAAAGAGTGTGTCTGATAAATGGCACTACAATATTGCCTTTCTTTTGACTGTCTGTATCACAATGTCCTGGTTCCTGGCTTAGAGTACAATCTTACTCAGTGGTGTACCGAAATAGAACTCGCTCACTTCTGTGTCGAACTGATATGACCTCTCGTTTGTCTCAGATGAGCAAAGGCGTGGACATGTCCAGTACTCGAGTGCTTGAGCTGGGCTGTGGCAGTGGTCTGCCTGGCGTGTACATGATCTCCTGCACCTCCGCTTCTAGGGTGGACTTTCAGGACTACAACGAGGAGGTGCTTACTCACGTGACTATACCCAATGTCGTATTAAACGCACATGTTAGCGGCAAGTCTTTGAATGAGGAAGTGCATCCGAGTGCATTGGCACAACGATCGAGTTTCTACTCGGGGGATTGGTCTGGGTTTGTGCAATTGAATAATCCAAATAGGGCACCGGAGCTGAAGTATGATATCGTACTGACCTCAGAAACCATTTACGAGCCCTCCATGAATAAAGTCCTTCTGGCGACTATCAAAGGTGCGTACAAAATTCATGTCGCAATATGGAATGGTCGTGCACAATATGTGTTACTTTTTTATTTTGCCGATGGACGGTCATGTGTGTGGGCATGGTGTCAATATCCAAAATGGTCGCAATCACCCCATTTTGTGCTTTGTTGTGTACTTCTGATGCCCTGCCATATACTGGTTACAGTATATAGGTAACTTCTGCTCCGATCTACCGTATTAATGTGGTGTACATTTATTTTATATTCATATCCAATCCAAACCCCTATATCAACGCATGCTAATATCCTGTGCTTGTCTGTACTGTAGATTCCATGGCCTATCCCAGGGGAGTTGCGCTGGTAGCGGCAAAATCTTATTACTTCGGAGTAGGCGGGAGCATGACTGTATTCCAGTCGCTGGTCGCATCCGACCCCGAATTGAAATCCGAAACGGTGTACCAGAGCTCTGAGGGTGTCAATAGAGAAATACTTCAAATATCATTTGCCTCTGCCTGAGATCATCACTCTTGATCATGGTATTCTGACCCTTATGGAAAGACAATGCTAGGACTGCAGGGAGAAGTATGGCACATACAAGGGTAGGCTGTTTTCATCTTTGCCAGCTAGAGGACGATCTTAAGATTGCAAGGGCTATAAACTGATAGACGCCTATTTGAGTGAGTCTTCTGTGTGATACGCCACCACAATCATGAGGGTTCTTGGTAAAGTTCGGCGAATTTTGCTTTGAGCGGACCAGCATGCGATGAGAGTTGACAGCTTGCAAGAAGAATTTCATTCGGCAGACAAGAGTGTAAATTCGGGTAAACTACGAAATGATTTATAGTCAAACATCAGAGTGCATACCCTCTGCTTCCAAGGCTTTTCTTCTGCTCAAATGTAACGGTAGTTCATCTTGATGTACATTCGACGCTTGTGGTGCACTTCTCTTTATAGCTGGAAGGGTGCGAGCAAGGCACTGCCGCATTGGTCCATTGGGAGTCTAGCTGTTGGTTAGTCATGAGGATGGCTTCGCTAAGTGCATACAGCCTGTGAGGGCGTGTTATAACAAATAAACTAGCTATTCCCAAGGGCGAAAGCCGTCTGCGACTCATTTTAATAATGAATTAGGGCAATCCATGCCGTTTCCGAATTCGAGTACGTTTCTTCTAATGAGAAAAACACACTCGTTGCTATACAGCAAAGTATTCTGTTCATTACAATAAAAGTTCTGACCTTGATGACATGGGCTTCATCTTCAGCTGACCAAGCGCTCTGAAACTGAGTCCTAATCGGACGGTGGGTAGCTCAAAGGCTAATTAGACACTCGCTAGCTCAAAGGCTAATTGCAGTACCGAGAAATACTGCATAGTAACTAACGACTGATTGCAGCGCGCAAGAAACACTGCCGGACTAGCGCGTGTCAGCCGGTGATGACACAACAAATCTGGCTGTCACGCAGAGCATGATCAGCACTCAATGCATTTTACACACATTTGTCTCCTCTGAAATACTCATTTGTGACAGATTATCGTTATCCTCAATGATGTATATGTCAAAACTTTCAGTGTACGGAACCCGTATGATCGCAGTGTGGTTACCCATAAATTTCCGGGCGAAAGTGCGAGCTCAAATACTTTAATCACATCTAAACCCCTCTAGGTATGTACACGTGTATAGTTGCCTTCCTGTTTCCCACCTGCCGCCGAGCGGTACTAAGCTGGGTATAATTGTCCACTAAGAGTATCTCTGTGGCATTTCTAACATTGCTACACTGAGATGATAACGACTGTAGTTGCCTCAAGTTGCCCAGTCCTGAGATCACCAAGCAGAGTAGGGGTGCGTATTCCACAAGCAGTCTGCGAACGACTGATGTTAGAGCACATTTATGTGGTGATTTGGCTCGTAATTCTACGATCGTAGGCACATGGTACATATTCTCACCGATCCGACTCCACCGCGACGCCTGGAACGAAGTAAAATATGTAAAATGGAACAGGAATGAGGATAGTGAGGAATATGATGACTAAACATGTATCACTCACAACAAAAATGAAAATGCAGGTAACTCTCGAACATACTTGACACATTCAAATGTGTAAACAGAATATACAATTCCGGTGCTAGCGCATACAGTATGGACGCAAGGTTTGGCTTTAAACACTGGTACCCATTGTTTGTCACTATCTCGACAATGATGCTGCTATGGAAACGACGAGCAAAACTAGCCACAATCACGACCAGTACTACCTACAATCACGACCGAAACTACTTGTAAACACGATCTATACTACTTGCACTCGCGACCGACACTACGTAACATATCGAGCAATACTTTATCATTACACACGCCAGTGTACACATACACTGTGCTATGAGTACTGCACACACTGCGCCCGCACTCGCGGCAGTGGTGGCGTCGTCTGATCCAGGTGAAGGCATTCTTGCATGTTGGTTCCATACAATAGCTAGCTAGTTGCCATACCACGGGTTGTTCCTATGTGTGTTGGTAGGGGAGAGAGTCTTATATGTATTTGTATGTGACTGCGTATCGGTCCACAGAGACGTCTATATAATCACTAGCTACCAGGCCGAGAGGTATACCTGTATATACTCACAAGTGAGAGAGCATTATAACAAACTCGCTTGTTTTGATATGAACATTTAAGTACAATGACTGGTAAATTGCCACGCAGGAGACAGTCTCACATGCGTGTGATTCAAAAAGCGCATTGGTATGGGCCAGTAATTCAGTCTCGGCTCATGAATCGATTTGAGCCAACGACAATTGCCAAATACCGGCGGATATGATTGTGCGTGCAATGTTTTGGTGTCTATTCACTTACAAATCCTTTCAGGATACCGTTGACGGTAGTGGATTGTTCCAGATTTGATAATTGGCGTCGAAAATCGTCCCTCTTCGCTTTGACAGCGGCCTGTTAGCGTAGAAAATTATTAATATGTATGGCTAAAGTCCCGTATACAGTTGTATTAATACAAATATGAGCATATATATATATATATATATATAATTATATATATTTATAGGTATATGTATATTATATATAATTATATATATTTATAGGTATATAATATATATATATATAGGTATATATATATAGGCATATGTATAATATATATATATATATATATATATAATAGAATAGTATATATATATAATATAATATGATGGTATAATACAATATATATATATATATATATGAGTGTGCGAGTGTGCGACATAACATTATCTGTGGTTGTGCTTTACATGTCAAGATACGTTTCAATCGAGCACCTCCAATCGAGCACCTCTTGTATTTCAACAAAAACACCCGCCATGAGAAGATCTGACTTTGTCACCAACATACCAACTCGGCTATCGCGGCGGCACATTTCGCCTCCATCTTGGCCAATCGGCTTTCGTTCTCTATGCTGACGTCGTGTGTCTGCAGTTCCAACACGCCGCAAGGCGAAATAAACGAGTTAAACATTAAGTCAATTCATAGCGTGCGACAGACAAAAGATCATCATAAACGGAATCTGTGCATCACTTTTATAAGATAGCGCGACCAAAATAACAAACGAACAGCATTGCAAACTCCACTAGAGTGGTATCAGGCACAAACACATTACATTTATGGACGTCTCATTTAACCTACCGATTCCTCGCCTCTTGCATTCAACAGAAGCTTCTCAGCCTCCTCAGCCGTGGCCTGAGACTTAACCAGAGTATTTCTTAGTCGCATCGCGTCTGCCTCGGTTGCTACAGGGGTGAGTTAAAATGCAGTGTTCTAAATCGATCGCTAGCAAGAGTATCATGACACTGGTATAGAATCTAAATGTTAACGTTTGCTAAATCCATATCAGCGAGTTTTTGGTGATAGATCCAAATCGGTGGGCGTATATTTGCAATTAGCTTGGCGTAAGTACGGTTTGGCTCTATACCAGGCACAAGACTTGTACTTTCCATTTTTCATCATTTTAATTCAACTATTGTGGGGCTCAAAGTAAGATCATAGCTGACCTATTAAGTAACATTCGTGGCTGACGGGGAACTATATCTTTCAACTCCTTTTGTAAAGTTCGATATTATATGACATTGAGTTTGACCTAATTTATGATCAGATTGCATCTTGCAGGCCGTTAAATATCACTTTAGAAGAAAATTTATGTGTAAGTACCTGACCACTGTCTCAAACCCTTCCTGCAACAATGAACTGCATACGACGAGACTTTTTCCGAGACAGACACATTGATAAACAAGCAATTGTGCTATATGCCGAGATGCACACACACGTATAAGTGGACCAAATGTTATACTCACACAATGGTAGATAACCACATACACTATGGCCGACTATCAACATAAGTGTTAGTCGCACATGTGTTAGTCAATAGAACAAACTGTGCATGCACTCGGCCATACTCAAATGTCAACAACAACAAGAAAAAACACTAAGTGCTCTTTAAGCCCAAATCACCTCTACCTCACACATAGACCTACTCTGAAGCTGCGCCATCAGTCTGACAATCTCAGACTGCTTCTCCTCATCACTCCTTTGTAGATTTTCCAAATCCACTTTCAGGGCGTCAATTTTCGACAATTCGCGCTCCATCGCAACCACCTGCGTTTGACCCAAGGCTGACAGCTCCTTAGAGTCCTCGATCTTAGCTGCGAGTTGTTCGAGGTTACCCTTCGCTAGCTCGAGCTTGCTCATCTTGTCTTTCAATTGCATAATTTCCGAGGTGAGGCTCTCAATCTGTGCACTGGAATCGTTCAATTTCTTCTGCAACGAGACCTTGTCCGCATTCGTACTCTCCAGCTCGGCCTGAGTTTGCGCATGTGCGTCCCTTATAGCCTTCACTTCTTCCTTGGCGCTCTCAAGCTCTGACTGGGTTTGCTCATGCGCCTCCTTCGTGGCCTTTGCTTCTTTACGCGCGTCCTCTAACTCTGTTTTGGTGGCCTTGATCTCTGTATTTGCACTTTTTAGCTCGGCCTTGGTGCTTGCAAGCGCTTCCTTCGAGCTCTCGACTTCTTTGCTAACATTGTCCAACTGGTTCCGCGGCGTCTCTGACTTTTGGAGCGATTCCTGCATGTGCTCTGTGAGTGCCTCGTTGGTCTGCTTGGTGATTTCGTGTTCGTGTTGGGCTATGTGATTGTCTACACCATTCATGTCCTTTAGCTTATTCTTTCCGGTCTTGGCTGCCGTTTCTAATTCTGTGTCGTTGTTTGTACTACCCTCCACAGCTGCTTCTGTGCTTACATCTGCGTTCGACACATCAGTCGCTACTGCCTGTGGGCCACGAAAAATGTAACGTTTAGTAGGTTCGAATTCCTCAGCATAGTGGACACGCGGTTTCTCGCAAAGTGACGTTGAACAAACTGTGGTACTTGGATATCAGTAGTTTTTAACACCTGGTGCTGTGCGAATAACGACAAATACTTAACACCCTAAAGGGAACAGCAAGGCACTGGAAACAAAGATCTTACAACAAGCCATAGAAAATGAATCAACGGCGCAGCAAATATGACACCTTACCTTTTTCTTTTTCCTCTTCCTCTTTTTCTTTTTCGCCGCGGCGGACGCCCCACTTATTTCACTCACTTCCACTGCATTGCTCTATGTCGTAAACAACAAAACCACAAGTATAGTATGATGAAGATCCATCCACGAATGGAGACACCGTGCTGGCAGATACGAGCCGATACTGCTACATTTAAGATTTGTATACCTATCCTTAACCTTCGACATGGTATATTCTGCACACCCGATCTTGGTGTATAAACAGGGTCCGGAATAATATAAACATCAGTGAACTATGATGGAAGTAGGCTGCAATGATATATTGTAGAAATGATATCTACATAATCGACTATACTAAAATAGGTGTAGATACATAAAGATATATATATTGCGATATCTCAGCAAAAGTCTAGCAATAATCGCCTCCCCTATTTTTGGTGTTTCAATATCTATACCTGTATCTATATCTATATTTGATTATATATATATATATATATATATATATATATATATATATATATATATATATATATATGTGTGTGTGTGTGTGTGTATTTATATACACGTGTTTGTGTATCAATATGAAAAAACGTGCACACACACAACATATATATATATGATATAAATGTACATATATATATATATATATATAAAATGAATGTATATATGTAAACGTATATATATATATATATATATATATATGTGTGTGTGTATACAACTTATATATATATATATATATATATATATATATATATACATATATATATACATATATACGGCATTAAAAAATGGGTTATATATATATATATATATATATATATATATATAATATTGAAATATATATATATACATACATATACATATATATATATATATATACAAATCTATTATTTAAAAAAATAAACATAATATATACACATGCATATAAATATATAATGCGAAGATACAGCCAATGGGGCCCCAGATGGAGAGATCCTATATATATATATATATATGTATGCATATGTATGTATGTATGTATATATGTATATATGTATATATATATATATATATATATATATATATAAGCTCCTCTTTTGTGAAACAAACAAGAGGTGTATGACATAGCAACAAGATAGCGGTTTCGTATGCTGTTCTTTTGATTGTACATATCATTGTAGTAAAATTATTGTTACCTGGTCTGAGGTTTGAAGAGGTATCGTATCCTCTGGTCCTGGGGATGTAGCGTGGGTGGCCATCATATAAGTTCGATGAAGCTGCTTCTACCATATACACTCAGTACTAAATCGTAAACTTCTTGTCAGTAAGCCAGTAGCTACCTACTTATCAGGTGAATAGCAATGCACTTGTTTAAACTTTAAAAGTAACCCGGAAAAAAAAAGCGCAGAATCGTATCGGACATGTATCTATAATTAAAAGTGCACTTCCGCTATTTTGTATGCAACTACACACAAGAGGGAAGAGGGTGGATTTTTTGGATTTTCGGCATAAAATAGGTAACCATGTTATTGTTACCCAATCAGATACTGATGCGACGAAAATGTGGTCCGGGACTCCGAGTTCCCATTCTTGGGACTTGGTGATCTGAGATCGGCCGATCGCGCGAGTTTTACCTCTATCCTGAATGCTCTCTCCTCTCGGACGAGTCTCGACTCTCGAAACCCGAAGCCCGAAGGTCTCGTTCGATTTATTATTTTTACTGGTGCATTTTGAAGTTTTAACCCCCTGAAGACGAAGTGGTATCATGTTCAATTTTCAGGATGCTATTAACTATTTTCAGTAAAAGGGAGAAAGCGAGAGTGTGACGCGACAGTCTTTGAGTGAGTCGCACAGCGAATCTATTACATATAAATATGATAATACTTCACGATTGCAATAAGCTTTTTTTAATGGAACAAAACCAAAGGTTGTCGCAATCAGGCAAAGTGAATATTATGACGGTCAGACTCGGAGTAGAGATGAGAATCTGTGCACAATACTAACAGGACAAACGTCAACTTATTGTGGTTTCTTTATAGACATGCAGGTTATTAGTATTCTCTTTCATTGATGGCCAGTATGACTAAGCGGTGGTATAGTATCAATACCGCACAAAAGAGCCGCCGACATACAACGCAAAAAAAATTTTTTTTAATAAATGAATCATCTATCAATATCCAAATTGTATACGTTGTCCAAACGATTACAAGTATCCCAGTATTATCGTTGGACTATCTTGTGTGCATGAGCAGATAACTTGCATACAACGAACACTCGCGTTGATTCACAAGCATATGTTGTGTGTAGAGTGGTAGAACTAGTCAGAAGACATAATCCCTCTCACAAAGAGTTCTCATTTGAAACGAATATGTTCTCGTTGTTGTTTCCTAGTTGACATTGACGAGTGTAGGTTTAGGGTGATACCGACTGTTTTTAAAATGTTTCAGAATTTTTTTAGCTGCTGGTATAGGGTCGTTTTTCAATTGTCCTCGTGCTGAGATCTCAAAAACCGAAACAGCTGTATTCCTACAGGCGACCCAGGTCGAACTGAGATTTTTCTTTCAATACTGCTATGTACTGCAAATATCGCTGCCTGTAGCCCTGCACTGCTATTTCTTTTGTATAAATGTCCCATTTCAGAAGGATGATATAAACACAATATAGTAAGCCACATCACATCTGAACTCATAATGTCCCAGTGAGAGCGAAACTTGGTCCATGACCCCAGACTCCAGAGGAGGTCTGAAACTAATCCGAGTCCTGAGGTCCTGAGGAGTCGAGGACTGCCAGAGCAGGGGTCTATGACTAAAAAAAACTCGGGAGTGTTATCAATCGTCTGACGTCTCTCGGAGACTCGTCAGACTCTCAGTCTCAGACTATTCACTGAGTACTGACTACTGGTCTCTGTCTCTCTCTCTATTCTCTGAAAGATGATATTTATATATATATATATATATATATATATATATATATATATATATATATATATATATATATATATATATATGTAATGTATATATATATATATATATATATATATATATATATATATATATATATATATATATATATATATATATATATATATATATATATATATATATTATATATATATATATATATATATATATATATATATATATATATATATATATATATATATATATATATATATATATTATATTATTGTATATATTATATATATATATATATATATATATATATATATATATACATATATATACATATATATATATATATATATATATATATATATATATATATATATATATATATATATTATATATATATATACATACATATATATATATATATATATATATATATATATATATATATATATATATATATATATATATATATATATATATATATATATTATTTAAAAAAATACATAATGAACTTTTGCCCGCCAAAACACTATGGAGGTTTTTCGAGCAGGTGAAAAACCTGAATTCAACTGAGTTTATTACTATTTAAAACCTTCTTCATGGTACAGGGAAATGGGAATAGCCTTCCAAGAATTTCGTATAAATTTTAGAATAAAAAATCCTGCACATGTGGTTTTGACTTTGGCCCACTGTAGGTACTCGATTTTTGGTCGTCACGTTTGTAAAGGATTACAAAACTTCAAGTGCAAACACACTGACGAGCCTTTTCCAGCCATTAGCATCGACAAGATGGTAAGATAATTTGTGCTGGAATAGCGACTTCACGCATGCATATACCCTCGTCAGCCAAATGATAGTTAGTGTATCTAACATGAAACAGACACAGGATCATAAATGCATGTACATATTTCTCAAAAAATAGACTCTGACGATGGAGCACTATTTGAAGACTTTTGTCACAGCATTATTCAGCACAACTTTTCGACGGAAAATACAAAATACAACAGGTTTATCTCTTTAAGAAGTTAGGATCGTCGAATATGCATGTATTCATGAAGTGGAACACTTTCTCGTGCATAATCTTGTATGTGCGACAGCCATCTCAGCCACTGTTCCGTGAATCGAGTCCTGTTCAGCGATTTCAGAAACGGCAAACCAGACACATACACATACTCGAATATCGAAAACCCAGACGCGTCTTCGATCATTCATCGTCGAAAATGTGAGCATCGGATAAAGAAAACAGCATGGGTGTCAACTTCTATGGCCCTATAGATCGCTAGACCTAATTGACAGCACAAGTAAAAGAAACTAGGGGAAATTGTTATAGCAGATAACCCAATAAGTTTTGCCATCAGCCAATTGTGAAATTGGGCGATCGAAAGCAAATCACACAGGATTAACAACCAAACACAATGCCATCTTGGAACGCAGCTCCATATGCTTCTATAATAGACTGACTCAGTCTTAGACTGAACATGTGTCGTCACCATCACATTCACACGATCTCGGCACCATATTTCTCACTATATTTATAGGTGAACATTCCTAAATCGCGCAAGACCTTCTGCAAGGGCAAAGAGTGCAAACGCCACCGTCTGCACAAGGTCACTCAGTACAAGGCCGGTAAGGCGTCCCTTTACGCTCAGGGTAAGCGTCGTTACGACCGAAAGCAGTCCGGTTTCGGAGGTCAGACCAAGCCCGTTTTCAGAAAGAAGGTATGCATGTCTTGAGTATTGATTAGATCATTATCCTGTCATTAATATGTAAGCTTGCGGATTTAGACTTTGATGGCTGTGTATGTATATTGAGTATAAAATATCAGAGTGCGTTTAATTCGTGCTACTTTAAAAAAAGCGAGAAATTTGCTTTGTTTTCACAATTACTGTGGTGATCGTTTTAGTGATCGCTCAAAATTGAGATAGAGAAGAATTGTTCACGTGATGGTTGGTGCTGATTCTACTTACTGATGGTTGTCGATATCTTACTATCCTGATGTCAGTCTTGAATTATATATATATATTTCTCATTACGCGTATATGGATATACCCTACCTTTGTACATACAGGCTAAGACCACCAAGAAGATCTGTCTTCGTCTGGAATGCACTCACTGCAGAGCAAAGAAGCAGCTCGTGATTAAGCGATGCAAGCACTTCGAGCTGGGTGGAGACAAGAAGCGCAAGGGCATGGCCATTGCCTTCTAAAGGTTTTATTTACCACAAGTTCGTTTATTGTATGTGCATTTCGATGAATTAGTGACGCAAATGATAATATATAAACGGTGTAAAGGCTTAGAGAAACTCGAATTGTACTGTCACTTCGATTTACTATATGGAAGCGGATTTGTCACTCTAATCCTGTCTGTTTACGATTGCTTTTTTCCATTACTCTTTGTCACTAGAAATGCATCTTAGAATTGTGACAATTTGTCGTTTCCAGGTTAGAGAGGCTATGTCTAGGGTTTCCACTCGTATTGTGGCATAAAATGTTCCTTGTAAATTAGCGTATGTGGTGCGGGATACTGTCATATTGAGGGCTATAAACGACAATATTGTACATCTTATCATATTTTACTAGTAAGGCGTGTGTTTGTTCCTTGCAATTGTGTGGCCATGATATATACATTTTGCGTGAAACATGGCACCAATAGCCTCTATTGTAAACGCAATGCTAGGTCATGAAGAGTACAATGCACGTGATCGTTACGTATTTTCAAGGGTATCTGTATCGGGAGAGGACCTTTGTAATCTGCCATTTCTTAACTGAACCCTATTTTCTGGGCGAGGCATTGTGTTACATAGCACTGATAGATGTGTTAACAGATAATGTCTAGCACCGTCCAGTCTTCAGATTTATTGTATATCTATCCGGAGGTTTATTTATTGTAGTCACTCTTCATATTGCTTTCAGTATTCCGAAATGCGTGTTGCTGGAGTTTACTTTAAATTCTTGTGTGTCTGCACTTCCAGTCGGTGCCTTCGTGTCGCAATGGCGTTTGTTTTCTGAGTTCTGCGCCTGTGGCGAATATCCTGCTTGTTATGGTGGAGATCGCTGAAATGACAGTCGTATGACGAGAAGATATTTAGTTGTAGTTTACATTTAAAGAAAACACCGCGGGACGTTTAGTTTTAGTGAATCAAATGGTTATGCGGTGTGTGGCTCATTCGGCTCAGTACGCGTGGAATTTTTTTCAAATGTATCAATTTTGGAAACTCTAAATATTGTAAATGAGGATGGGTACATATTGGGCTTAAATATGCGCACAGAACCTATGCATCAAAAAGAAATGGGTTTGCCGTCCTTGATATCTTCGTATCTGGTCAGTTGTAATGGTGGCGGTAGATGATGTATGCAGTCTCCTTCTCAGCTGAAATGCGCAAGAAATAGATAATACTTGTATCACTAGCGACTACGTGAAAGTAATACGACAGGTTTGCGTGTGTGGCCGACGGAAAGTGGGAGAGTGGTACATTACAAATGGTCTCAGCGCGCACGAGATCCTATTGTTGGAGAAAAACATATAGTTAAGTTGCTGCCGCAGAGCTGAGGTATTTTGTCAGCGCGCATTAAGAGCGTACAGGAGATCGTGAGTTCCATCCTAAAAATGTGGTTGCTGAATGAGAGCAATTATTTATTATCTTTGCGCATTGTTACGACGTGCTTGGCCATCTACGTTCTATGCCTAGTGAAAACTGTATATATGTGGAGCCTCTGCATGTTGTGGATCACATTGTATTTAATTTGGCCGAACTCTTACCATCTTTGCCTCAATGAATTTTATACGTGATGTTAAAGAAGTGAAGATAGAACCGTGAGCATTTGTCGTTCGAGTCCACAACGGATGTGCTTGTCACTTTCGGAGTCATGTCAACAATTGTGAAAATACCTTCGCTGGGATTAGAAAGTCTGGAAACAACAATAAAGAAACAATCACCCAGCATGGAGGAGTTACTATACTTGACTAATGCGAAATGAGGCAGTAAATATCCGCAATTTCAGAGAGAAAGTATCTGTCGTGTTGACACAACAAATGTACTGACAACTGTGAAAACAGATTGACGTATGCTTTATGCATTGAATTAATCGAATACGGCTAAGTTCCTCTCATGTTGCCTTCATTTGGTATATATATTTACATACTATTAACTCTATGGTACCAGACATATCATGTACGGTATGGTGGATATTCAACGTTCACCACCTATCCTTCTGCAGAGTTTGTATGAAGGCTATGGTATGATGCACGATTTGTCGATTGATTTTTTTATTGCTCTTGTTTGAGCCCGGAATTTATTTCGGGCCCCCCCAGAAACCACGAGGGGCCGATTCTGTCCTCTGCTCTGGCTCGTTCCACGAGGAAGGGTTCGGAATCAAAAAACAATCAGGGGAGATGAATTGAATTCGAAGATCAGCAACATATTACTATCCCCTCCTATATGTAACGTGATACCAACTTGCTGTTAGTTTTGAATTAGATATAGCAGTAATCACTATGCCACCCAAGAAAAAGCAAGTTACAGAGGAGCCCAAGCCTTTGCTTGGTCGATTCGGAACCAGTTTATCCTGTGGAATTGTCGGTGTGCCCAATGTAGGGTATGTATTGCTTGTAGTTGTATTTGTCAAGAGTGGGGTTTGAAGTGTAACTACCGCTTTCCTGTTTGTTAGTGTTTACAACTCGACACAATTTCTGCACACTTTACATAGGGAATTCGAATGGGATCGCGAGTATGCTTTAAGCGTATGTTGTGAGACTCGAAGCAGTCAGTGAGCGTATTGGTATATGTTTGTTCTTTCACCGTTTAAAGCAGGTTGCTATCCGTCGTTGACATATATCTTTTTTATCAACTCATTGTATATCCACTACTTACACATAAGTTCACAAATTGATCGGACAAATCATTGCGTTTATATACTCGTGTATTGCGAGTCAATTAGCTTGTGCAAATTTAAAAATACTCTTGTGCGAAGGGAACGTATATCGTAGGCGGCATCGATTTGGGCTATTTTTGTATAAATTTACTATAATTGCGGTGTGTAAGTATATAAATGTATGCCACCTGAGAGCAACCTGCATTAAATATTGTAGAACATATACTTATAAATATTTATATATATATATATATATATATATATATATATATATATATATATATATATATATATATATATATATATATATATATATATGTGTGTGTGTGTGTATAAGTATAAGTATGTATATATGTATGTATGTGTGTATATATATATATATGTATGTATGTATGTATGTATATAAGTATGTATGTATGTGCATATTGTGTGTATATATATATGTATGTATGTATATGTATATATATATATATATATATATATATGTGTGTGTGCGTGTGTGCGTGTGTTTGTATATATATAAGTATATATGTATATATATATATATATATATATATATATGTGCGTGTGTGTGTGTGTGTTTTATGTTTAGAAAGCATGGAGTCTTTCTTTTATTATTACATGTATGGGCATATATATATATATATATATATATATATTTTATTATATATGCCATTGGTTGTTATACATGAAGGTGGCTGATTGTTCAATTGTTTTTGGGCTTGCCCTAATTGTTATGCGCGCTGCTAAGCAAACGCCCCCCCCATATTGCGTATATTTTTTCTGCTGGTCTACTACCCGTGCTTTCTAGTTTCAAGTTCAATCATCCACGTGCGCTTTTCTGAAACTCACCACTACTCAAGCCTTGGCTGCTTCGTCCCCTATTCCTTGCTGCTTGATTGTGTCCATTGTTTGTGTTCTGCATTTCTCCGTACTGTGAAGATACAAATTACTTTAGGTGTTACTAATTTCTTGTGTTTTTTCCCGTCTCTCCCACGCTTGCAGAAAATCGACCTTCTTCAATGTGCTGTGTAACATGGAGGCCTTGGCTGCCAACTATCCTTTCGTAAGTCAATGCATCGCTTTTCTTTGCCGTTTGTTATTTAAACTAGACATGAATATATATATATATATATATATATATATAGAGAGAGTAACAACACAGGCTTTACGTCGATTGTATTAAATTCCGACTATTTGATCTTTGTACAGTATGATTTAAGTTTTGCAGAATGTGTGACTGTGGCAGACTCAAATGGCTTCTTAAGTGATTGGGATTTATATTGGATGCCTTGTGTGTGAACAGAGTGTAGATTCATATCTCTGACTTCAACTAACGCGTGTAGCAATTACGCCCATCGATGTTTAAGTATACATTTATGTAATGCTATCAGTCGCATAAGTATCCTTGATTTCTGTGTCAGAATTAAAGTCACCTGGCCTATTATGCAATTCGGTACACATCAAAGGTCGTCGTATGTGATATTGATGGGTGGTTGTGGTCCTTCTCTCTGCAAGCAAAGATACCATCCTGATAAATATAGAATTCACGATATCTTCGAGAACGGACTAACCGCTTCTATCTCACGGTCGTTCGTTTTAATTATAACTATCAGGCCACCATCGACCCCAATGAGTCGCAAGTGCCTGTCCCCGACGAGCGATTCGACTTTCTTGTGGAGACACACAAGCCCAAGTCAGTCATTCCCGCCATCCTGAAGGTGTGGGACATTGCTGGACTAGTGAAGGGTGCCTCCACTGGTGAGGGTTTGGGTAACGCTTTCTTGTCGCACATCAACGCTGTTGACGGTATCATCCACATGGTGCGGTGCTTCGACGATGCGGATGTGACCCACGTCGACGGCACGGTAGACCCCGTGCGTGATTTGGAGACCATCCACGAGGAGCTGCGTATTAAGGATGTCGAGAAACTCATGAAGACTCTACCTGAGCTTAGGAAGCGAGTCGCGCGCAGTGGTAAGGATAAGGCTGCAGCACTTGCATTGGAGTATGCCGAGAAGTTCTACCAGCACATGGAGGTGGAGAAGAAGGACATGCGTTCGGGTACTTGGACTGCTAAGGAGGTAAGCTTGTTTATATCTATTTGTGCGACCTTATACTGTATGCGTTCCATTTTTTCTCGATTTATTTTTTGAGATCTGGGAAAGCGATCGGGTTTCGTGTGATTAAGCACACGGGATGGGCAACGCCGTCTCTCATAACTAACTTCTATCTACCGGTTATTCGGTTGGCAAGAAAACTTCGAACACATATTTCCATAAACAGGAGAACTTTATTTTCTAGTAAGACCCGTGTTGTATCGACTGGCTCGCATTGAGAGTTGTGACCTGACCAAGTACAGCACTTCCTAACTTATACAAGTGATTGAGTGCGATCCTCAGTCCTTGACTTGATGGTGACTTGGATGTTTCAAAATACAACTTGCAGATCGAAGCCGCGAACGACTACCTTTTCCTGACGTCGAAGCCCGCGATCTACTTAGTAAATCTCAGCGGCAAAGACTATATTCGCAAG
Organism: Sphaeroforma sirkka; assembly: GCA_001586965.3. Lineage (NCBI taxonomy): Eukaryota > Ichthyosporea > Ichthyophonida > Sphaeroforma > Sphaeroforma sirkka. Next base: position 83,445 of record LUCW03001668.1, read on the forward strand.
AAGAATAAATACATGATGAAGGTCAAGACGTGGATTGACGCTCGTAACCCCGGAGACATGATGATTCCCTGGAGTGGAGAGTTTGAGGAGCAGGTGTGTCTCGTACGAGTATAAGATCAGTGGTGTGCCGTGCAAAATTATCCTGTGATACTTAAAATTTAGTCAGGGATTGTATCTCTCCAATGACTCAAAATAATAGAATTGTGTAAGAAGTGACTCAACTTTTGTATTTGGAGCCATCTGATAAAATATGATCCGTAGTTATGGCAATACTCTACTCGAAATTCCAACATCTAGTATTCAGTACAGCACATGTGGCCTATGTTAGGTATTCCGTTAGAGCGTGCAAAAAATGGCTTTGCTCTTAGCGCCGGTAAACCGAGTGTCATGTAGAATGAATTATTATTATTGTTGTTGTTGTTGTATACTGTTCCATGGGCTTCACATGTCTTAGATATACTATTGTGAAGTATTGCTGATTCGTATCCGCTCCCGCTCTGTCATAGATACGCGAAATGGAGCCCGAGGATCGTGCCAAATACTTAGAAGAGAACAAAGTGCAGAGTGCGCTGCCCAAGATTATCAAGGCTGCCTACAAGAGTCTGCGTCTACAGTACTTCTTCACCGCTGGACCGTAAGTCATATGTGGAATTGATATGTATTACCAAAGCAGCCTAGTCAGACTAGGCAAGAAGTACAAACTTGTCGTTTTTGTATTTCTCGAATACTTCATCGGTTGTCGTATTCATGGCATTCTTCCATTGCGATTCATAGTGAGTAGACAGTAAAGTTAGTTGGCCTAGATGTTGACACAGTTTCCTACCGCTCCCACATTCACAGTGATGAGGTTCGTGCCTGGACAATCCGGGAGGGCGACAAAGGTAACTTATGCTCAACAATTTGTTTCAATTATTCAATGCACACTCCATTATAGTCGGATTTTTTTTTATAAAGATCAAACAGTTGCTATCTATATTCGTTTAGTGACAATGACTGCTTTAACGCACTTTCTCAATCGTTGATTCAAATGAAGTAGCACTGAAGTGTTTGTCGTTGTGTTTGTCGTCATAGCATTTCCCACTTGAGATTTCATTGGTGTGCGTCATTGAAACTTCCCCTATTCTCTTCTCTATACAGCACCTAGAGCCGCTGGAAAGATTCACACTGATTTTGAGAAGGGCTTCATAATGGCAGATGGTGAGTATTTCTTGCGTTGGTACTAATTTGCTTGCAGCAGATGCTCTAATATTTCCCGACTTCTCGCTTGCTTCGCGACTGATTCCACTTGATGTATTCACTTTTTTAAAACCATGTGGGCGTTTAGGTGTGGAAATAAACTAACTAGAATTCCCAATTATTATTACAGTCATGAAATATACTGATTTCCACGAGCACAAGACCGAGAATGCCGTGAAGGCGGCAGGAAAATACCGCCAAGAAGGGAAGGTATAGTACATATCAAGAATTAGCATGCACGAATGCTATAGTCTCATTTTCAATTCGCGAGCAGCGACAAGTCAATTAGAGCGGCTAAGTCGTGTCTCTTGCTTAAAATTCACTTTTTCTGTTCAAACTGTTTTCAGCCCGCGTATGTATCTGACTGGACGTGTTTTCCGCTTCTGTGTCGTTGATTTATATATCAAAACCATCACCGTCTTTCTCTTGGTTTACTCCACAGAACTACGTTGTCGCGGATGGCGACATTATTTTCTTCAAGTTCAACAACTAGAGCAAACATGGCTCGCTCTAATAGACAGGTAAAAATGGTAAGGAATGGTCGCGGATGATAGTCAGCATTTGTTAATGTACAGAAAATAAACTATCAACCCCGCCTATTCCTGCGGTTATACTAAACTTTTCAAATATACTTCTATTCTATGCAAACATGTACAGTAAACTCGTCAGAAGTGTATATATATATATATATGTGTGTGTGTGTGTGTAAATTAGTTTGTGTTTGTTTATTTGTGTGTGTGTGTGTGTGTGTTAAACAGAAATGCAGAAACACGTACTTGTGAATATACGTTTGTATATTGCTAATTGCATATACGTATCTATTCCCCATATAATGCATTTACCCTGCGATTATATACTTCTGCAAATGATTATAGACAGTGCGTATAAATGTATAGCAGCGTGTCCGTACTTCTATAGTACATGCCCTCTTCTCAAAATTTTGTTAAGGTTTCTATTTGGTTTAGAATGGCTTGGAGAGTCTTTTTAAAAGTCAAAAAAAAATCGCAAATAAATAGCACGTGCGAGGATTCGTTTGTGATTGTAGTTATCACGATTTGTAAGAAGAACCGAAGCTGTAAGACTCTGATGGGCTGTCAAATGTCATCGTGTGATATTCAAATTTCAAAAGTATTAGTTATAAGGCTGTACACAGTAGTCATAAACGTTTCATTTAGCATATTAACAAATGATACACGATTGTTTTTTTCTTCTGTTTCGCAACAGTATATGGTCCTTTTCGACCTGATTCCAAGTGATACTACATTGTTTTCTAAAATAAGAGTATAATTGCGATTGGATGAGTTTATCGCCCACAAAAATGCAGCGTATGCACCTGTCAAACATCTCACGTATACACTTGCCCTCAAAGCGAACTTCCAGGTGCTCAGGAAGTGGCTCACTGAATAGCAACCTTGTTAATGACCGAAAGGTAGTCAGTTGGGACATATTTGAAGTGTAATTTATCAGTGTACTTCGATCGATTAGTACCTATCGGCTATCACTGTAGTGGAAGCAATAGACTCAAAGAGAGGTGAACTCGAAAATGGGAGATCCGCTGAATGAATTGCAGTATCACGAGAGGGAAAGTATTCCCCTGGTGAATACCTATTCACCAATACTCCTAGTGTCGAGTTTTGATGGTTAATAACTTGAACGCATATCACCTGTATATTCCTACTTAACTAATTTTAATATGATCTGTCTTAGGTACTTTATCGTTCGATATGTATAGCTAAAACATAGCTAAAAGATTTGCAATAACTCATCTCCAGTGCGGATTACTGTGCAGGCTAGTTGAGCGAACCACGTTCGAATTTAATTTGGTACCGATAGAGCATTTAAATGTTGTGAATCCGAGTATCAACTACTGTAGTAGTTTAAATACCATTAAAAAAACAGAGCGAATAGATCAGCTTGTATCAAATCGAGATGAACAAATTTATTCATACACAATAGTCAAGGCCTTCATAAAATAAAATGCGAGCTACAAACAGACAAGCGCTATTCCATAGGTCGCAGTAAACCTCTTGATTATAAGTTATGCCTTAAATACAAACAAATACTTGTGCGCAAAGTAGTTAAGTGGTATATACAGTAGTTTGAAGATTATAGTTTGCCTAACTCCAACTTCATGAACAAAGCCAATAGCATTCGTTCGCTAGGCTTTTAGTTGATCGTTTGCAAGACATTGAGCAAGCCGCCACGAACCTGGACACAGTCACCCATTCGGCAATTATATTTTTACGCGACTGTTTATACCGAATATTTACCTTTGTAGTTTCTATCGTGAAATTGCAAGTGTACCATGTCTCAGTACCTTCTCGTAATGATAAACTCGTATTTTAGACAAATAGGTCACAATTCTTTATTTTATTTGAAGTCATACAAGATCTGCTTCTTTGTATAAGGCGGCTCTTTCTTACTATTTCTAAATTACATGCGCAAGTGTATTCTTGCTACTGTAACATATATCACACTTTACAAGAGACAGTGTCTGTGATCTTTTGATTTAAAACCAAGTATTTGTTCATTATATTTTTGGCGTTGAACAGTCTGCAAGCGGACACTTAAAATAGTATGTGGTAGAACTTCAAAGTGCAATTGAAAATCTGCGATACGTGTTTCCCATATTTGACAACTAGCAAGCAACCGTCAAATAAGGACAATCAATTCAGTATATAGGAAATGGGTAACCCGGCATTGTGTTTTGAGAACTGAAATCATTTGTTCGTTTAATATATTCTTGGCGTTGAACAGTCTGCAAACAGGCACTTAGCAGCATGTGGCAGAACTCAAAGCTTGTAATTTAATATCTGCAAGGTGGTTTCCTATATTTAGCTAAAAGATTTGCAATAACTCATCTCCAGTGCGGATTACTGTGCAGGCTAGTTGAGCGAACCACGTTCGAATTTAATTTGGTACCGATAGAGCATTTAAATGTTGTGAATCCGAGTATCAACTACTGTAGTAGTTTAAATACCATTAAAAAACAGAGCGAATAGATCAGCTTGTATCAAATCGAGATGAACAAATTTATTCATACACAATAGTCAAGGCCTTCATAAAATAAAATGCGAGCTACAAACAGACAAGCGCTATTCCATAGGTCGCAGTAAACCTCTTGATTATAAGTTATGCCTTAAATACAAACAAATACTTGTGCGCAAAGTAGTTAAGTGGTATATACAGTAGTTTGAAGATTATAGTTTGCCTAACTCCAACTTCATGAACAAAGCCAATAGCATTCGTTCGCTAGGCTTTTAGTTGATCGTTTGCAAGACATTGAGCAAGCCGCCACGAACCTGGACACAGTCACCCATTCGGCAATTATATTTTTACGCGACTGTTTATACCGAATATTTACCTTTGTAGTTTCTATCGTGAAATTGCAAGTGTACCATGTCTCAGTACCTTCTCGTAATGATAAACTCGTATTTTAGACAAATAGGTCACAATTCTTTATTTTATTTGAAGTCATACAAGATCTGCTTCTTTGTATAAGGCGGCTCTTTCTTACTATTTCTAAATTACATGCGCAAGTGTATTCTTGCTACTGTAACATATATCACACTTTACAAGAGACAGTGTCTGTGATCTGTTGATTTAAAACCAAGTATTTGTTCATTATATTTTTGGCGTTGAACAGTCTGCAAGCGGACACTTAAAATAGTATGTGGTAGAACTTCAAAGTGCAATTGAAAATCTGCGATACGTGTTTCCCATATTTGACAACTAGCAAGCAACCGTCAAATAAGGACAATCAATTCAGTATATAGGAAATGGGTAACCCGGCATTGTGTTTTGAGAACTGAAATCATTTGTTCGTTTAATATATTCTTGGCGTTGAACAGTCTGCAAACAGGCACTTAGCAGCATGTGGCAGAACTCAAAGCTTGTAATTTAATATCTGCAAGGTGGTTTCCTATATTTAAACATTCCGATACATGTTTAGACATCTTATGCACATAATTTAACGTCAAGACTGGAGAATTGCCTGGTGAAATTGTTTTAGCGTCCATTATTGATTTCTATCTAAATCACCGTCTTGAGCAATTCAGTGTTATCTGTAGCCACCTTGATAATTCAGTGAGAGTACAAGCAATTGAACGATTTTTTCATCATGGTACTCATTCGGTGGTATAGACCCGCAGAATAGAGCATTTTCATCGTCACGATGTAATCTTTTGATTGCAACATACACGGTAGGAGTTCTACATTGATCGCAAATTTGGATCAGAAAATCCAGGTGGATTTGATTCGCTTTTTAGACAGTTGTAAACTTCGATGGAAATTACTAGGTTTCAAACTATATTAAACTAAAATACAATTTAGTCAGTTAGGATTTAGCAGTGGTAGCTTGTGTAAGAATGATCGGGACTGCCTCTTGTTAAGAGCCTAAATATCCTCGATCACACAGGGCGTACCTCTAGCTGTTCTTTATTGAATAATTTTCACTAGAAGTACTAAGTGTTCATTCGTCACGATGTAATCTTTTGATTGCAACATACACGGTAGGAGTTCTACATTGATCGCAAATTTGGATCAGAAAATCCAGGTGGATTTGATTCGCTTTTTAGACAGTTGTAAACTTCGATGGAAATTACTAGGTTTCAAACTATATTAAACTAAAATACAATTTAGTCAGTTAGGATTTAGCAGTGGTAGCTTGTGTAAGAATGATCGGGACTGCCTCTTGTTAAGAGCCTAAATATCCTCGATCACACAGGGCGTACCTCTAGCTGTTCTTTATTGAATAATTTTCACTAGAAGTACTAAGTGTTCATGACCACTTGCCTAATTTGTAAATAGACATAATAATGTAAGTCACGTTAATACATTAGCTGATATAAATAAAGTTCCATCTGAAGAAAAGTTAAAAAAAGAAAAAGACTTATTGGATTTTGGAGATTGGCGGGAGGACCAAAATCTGTAAGTAGTAGTTCGGAGATTATAAAATTTAGTTTATAATATCCTACATCTACTAATGTCTCAAATAGGTCCAAGTAGATAAGTCATACCAAATACTCAGGCTATTGGAGCCATCAAAGTGAATTTAGAACACTTTGGAAATATTGGAAAAAGAGCTTGTACTAAATTATTTAAAATACAAATAAAACCAATGTATTATCTCAATTGATCTTGATATTTTAGACTGACCGGAGGCCGTATTTCTACATAGCCCCAGTAGCTTTTAGAACTACGAACGTACGTTAAGATACGATCTAGTTGGTAAAGCGAAAACCAAAGTAAAACGGTTTCGGTCATGACTTATCGAGTAAGTATGTGCCTATATGTACGTGTTCAAGACTCATGTTGTACTCTATGTCGTTTAGTATTTGGTCCAGTAACCATTTCCGATGTAGGCGCCTTACGTTTATTATTTGGTAAGGTAATAGCCAAAGGCTGTTCTTCATTAGTAAGTAAGTTTGAACAATTTTCTGCACTGTTGGTAAGCAGATCAGAAAGTTTAGTCACGTAGGAAGTAGGTGGCAAATAGGGAATTTCAGATCCGTCAGGGTTTGTAGTCACCTGAGGAAACCCTTTTCGTTTATCTCGTGTGTTCTTATGTAAACGCTTATTCCATTTCTTATTAAGATACGAAGAAAGTCGCGAGATTCACGAAATGCATCGGAGGTTAGCCAAGCTACTGTCCCATCCATGAAACGGGTCTTGTAGTAAGTGTAACCGTCTTCGGATGTTTTGTCAATTATATCCTTGACTTGTGACTCCATAACTGGTACATCAGAATCAAATGAGCGAGCGAATGAGAGTTCGGAGGTAGGGATACGGTGAGTGCCTAGATTGGTTGCGCTAGTACCATCAATGTTATTCACTTCGTAAGTATCACTCTTCTCATCATGGTAGGAAATAACAAAAGGTCCTATCGTCTTAGAAGAGAGTTCGGTAACGTTGGCGTTTCGATTTATAATGTTAACGTAATCGCCGACTTTGAACTGAACAATGTTCTTAGTGTTATTCCATCGGTCATACGCTTTAAGTAGGACGCGATTCTTGTGCTCGAGTAAACAGGGGTAAACAACGTTCTGCATATGCTCGATCTTTTTGTAGCCACGGGGTAGCGTGTTTCTCGGGCGCAGTTTTATCAAACGTTGCTTGTAATTCACTATAGCGGCCAAAGAAATAGTGAAACGGGAGTGTTCCAGTTTGAGGATTCATGCAGTTATTCATTTGAGTCTGAACCCATTTCAAATGATAAGGCCACATATCCTCAACGTCGTCTAGTGCGGTACGCAAGAGTTTCTTAAGTTCTCTATGACGTGTCTCATTTGCACCCTGCGTTTGAGGTTTGTAAGGAACACCACGCCTATGGGTCATGCCTGATACGAGTATAAGTGCCTCCATTACGTCGGTACAAAACTCACTACCGTTATCAGAACATAGTACTCGGGGAAACCGAAGTCATTAAAGACGTGATAGCATAATTCTGCCACTGTTTGTGGACGTTTGTTCGGTACTGCATAAAGCAAGTTATAGCCCGAAGCCACACATAAGAAATGACAGATATATACATCGCCAGTATGCTTGGATCGCGGGAGTTTAACCAAATCGACTATGACTCGGCGCATCGGTTGGTCGTCTGTCACACTTTTAGGGGTGCCCAACCGTATCGCTTGATCTGGTTCTTTTCACAATCAGTACAGCGTCGGTATACTTCACGTATGGTTTCTTTCAGCGCCGGGTGATCAAGCCCCTGCACGAATAGCCATTTTATAAGTATGCTCATATGCTCGATGCGTTAAATTATGTATATTTTAACTCTACTTTCGAGCTCCTCTAAGTCAGTCAGATTCTGCGTAACGCTGGCTGGATGGACCATAGTCCTGTTGGAAAGGGCAACCTCAGTATCAGGAGGGGTAGACTCCTGAGATACATAATTGACAACATTGGATTGTTGAAGTATCTTCTTCAGTTGTTTCTGCAACTCCTGGCTGTTCTTTAAGCAGTGCTTTAAGTAGTTTAGTGCGAGCTTCAGGTTCTCTTAGAGTTTTGAGTCTTTGATCCATGGCCTTAGCTAGTTCCATGTTTTTACGATCTAATGCCGTTTCAATCGGCATTACCTCGACTGCAATCTTGTTGGGTGCATGTGTTGTACGAGTCTTGAGCTTTTGTTCAAACTCTTTAGACTCCTCTAGTTTAGCTAAGAATTCGGTTGAGGGTTTCCACTTAGTGGTACCTGCAGGACCGATGCGACAAACAATGGTGTGTTTCCAAGGCGTCTTCTTAATAGAATAGGATCCCTGATACAAGAACGTGTCGGTTTCACGGTCGACATAAATAGGTTCGTCTTGAATCATATTAATTAAATCACGCATCCATGGGTCGGAGTTACGTAAGGGGACAACACAGCGTAATGGTAGATTTAGTAATATTAACATAATTTAACAACTGTGCGATAAGTTGACAAGGTGGGTTAGCCCACGCATTATGCTTTGATAAGTCAAGCTGAAATGCATCACCTTTAGGATGAGTCAACGACCTATATTCAGAAACCTGTTTGTTATGTTCTGCGGCGAACATATCAACAGTAAATGGACCCCATCGTGATTGAGCGAGGTTAAACCATTTCTTATTTAGCATCCAATCGGTTGCTAATAACTCTTTGACTGTTTTCTGGTAGTCGGGCACAAGTCGAGAGAGCATGTCAGGAAGATGGTTATGTATTCCTGGTATGTGTGTTATATTAAAAGCGAACTTGGCAATAATGTCATGCCAGCGGCTCACCAACTGTGAATCAGGGTTCATATCTTTTAAGTATGTTAAAGACTTTTGATCACAGGCGACAGTAAAGTAACTTCCATAAAGGTAGTCTTTAAACTGTCTTAGCGCAGTAACTATAGCAAGGAGCTCTTGTTTAACGGTAGGGTAATTCCGTTGACTCTTATTATAACTCTTGCTAAAGAATTGTATGTAGCGCGGTTTACCATTTATCGTTTGGTAAAGCACTCCACCTACCGCTCGATCTGAAGCGTCGGTTGCTACTTTGAATGGGACACCATCCACAGGGTACTGCATGATGGGTGCGTCCATTACTTTACTTTTGACTAGTTTAAATGCATCATCACATTCTTTAGTCCAAAGCTTTCCCAAAGGTCCTTTGTGCAGCCGTAGGTGACTGAAAGGCTTTAAGTAATGAGAAAGATGCGGTACCGAATCCGAGAAGAAGTTAACAAACCCACACACAGAGTTCACATCTCTTCCAGTAATTGGTGTTGATAAATCCAACAGAAACTGTTTCTTGCCAGGATCAATTTCTACCCCTGCTGCAGATACTTTGTAGCCAAGTAAGTGTATAGTATCTTTAGCAAAAGAACACTTGTCTTCGTTAATCTTAAGTTTAGCATGATTAAGTCGCTTTAAGACTTCTTTAACGAGTTTAGAATGTTCATGTGCTGTCTTTGTAAAGATAACTATATCATCTAAATAGACTGATACGTTATACGACAGGTCCGCAAATAGTTCCATCATAACTTGTTGGAAGAAAGAAGGTAACATGTGTAAGCCTTCAGGTGCACCTTTAAACTGGTACTTTTACCTTGCCAAGTAAAGGAAAAGTATTCTATGAGGCTCATATATATCTGTAGTTGATGGAATGCAGCTTTTAAGTCTATCTTGGAAAAGATAGTCGCACCTCCATTTTGCGTAGTATCTCGCTTATCTTAGGTAAGGGAAAACTATGTTGCGGAATTAGTTTGTTGATTGGCGACAGGTCTAGTACTACTCTTGTTTTACTAAACGTTCCATCAGATTTATATTGATCGACCGCTAAGAGAGCTAAGTTAACTGGGGTTGTATCATAATTGATTTCAATTAGACCCTGTTTTAACCAATCTTCGATTTGGGTTTTGACAACGTCTTTGTGTCTCCAACTCACGTAGTTATGTGAAGGACACTTTAACTTAGAGAAGTCGACGTTTGTTAAGTCAAGTCTAACGTACCCATTAGAGAACTTAAACATACACCAGTCAGTTATTGCAATCTTCCTGTTTTGTATAATTAAGTCCATAATTATATCGGTGAAGTGCGGAATCATATCCTTTGCTTCACCTTCCGGAGGTTTAGGTATCTTTAACATATTATCATCTGACTGATCTTTATTCGGGTCCAGCCCATTAGGCAGACCAGTGAGTGTTATACCTAAACTGAGAAGATCAGTCATACCTATAATTAAATCGTATTTCTGAGACATGTCAGTAACGATTAGGTGAGTCTTCACTTCTCTTCTATCTGACAGCATTATGTGTGCATAGTCAATGGCTTGTTCGCAAGTAGTAACTTTGCCATTTCCCAAGATTAAATCAGTTGTTTCGTTATGGACAGCCATATCTGTAGCGTAGGCTACTCGGCATGAGATAGCAGAGACTTCAGCCCCTGGATCAAATAGTGCCATAACTTTTTTCTCCATTTACGAAAACTGTTTGAAAGATACGTTCATCTCCTTTGGTATAGATTTTATTGAACATTTTCTCATAATCTTGCTCTAGTGCGCACATATGGTACTGTCAGTGCTTAACTTGGACGTCTGGTAAGTCCTTGCAATCCTCTTTGTGCCAACCGTTAGTACCCTTGCAAGTAGCACACTCTTTCATATAGTGTCCAAAATCTGGTTTGCCTGGTGCACACTTAACAGGGTCGTGTCTACCATTCCACTTGCCATTATTGTTTTGTGAGGTTGTAACCACACTTCTTGCAAGGCGCTCTCACCTTCTTATCACCTTCGGTTCGGTAGAAGTAGAGCCAGTACCCCTCCAGTAGTAGTGCGAGGTTTCTTAGTACTACGCGCAGTATTAGTCTCACTGCGTTTCGCTTAGTGGGCTGGGTGTAGCTCGTGGTACTAAGTACTCTAGTAGAGGAATTGGTATGCTTGTGTACTATCTTCTCAAAGACAGACCAAGGCATAGATCGCAAATCACCATAGGCGATGATGTCATCATTGACTTTCTTAAAGAGGTTAGCTCCCAGAGTCTCCATCATCTGACAAATTAATAAATATTCGCCAGTATAGGTACGACCACCCATCCGAGTATTCATATGTGTCATATGAGCTAGAGCACCTCGAATAGTGGTATCGTTCGCAAAGAACTTGCGAGACTCTAGAAGTTCACGGTCACGTGCATCTTCAAAAAAAGGTGTTAAGTATATTATCACGCAACTGGTGCCAGGGTAGGGCTTTCCAGTTGGGCTCATGAGTCTTTCAAGATAGTTCGCCATTCACCTGGCTCACAGAAATGAATAAAGGCATTCATCATCTGCTTATCCCTAAGGCTGGCAGACTCCTTAAGTTGGTCGAAGGCCTTCAGTGTCTCCACTGTACTCTCATTAGTAGAGAAATCGACCTCAGCCTGCGCGTTACCTAGCTGCTTTATAAAGCTTGGTTCTAAGTGTTCACGAGGCTCATGCTCAGTGCTACGGGCTGTTAGTGCCAAGATGGTGTCTATTTCCTTTCTCTTGTTATCGATTAGATAGCGAATGTTATCCGCTTTCCTATCGTCAAGGTCAGAGTCATTCAATAGACGGTCCTCAAGGACCTGCATACCAGAGCGTAATAGCCTGAGACGAGTATGTCTGGTTCTCACTTCCTCATCCTCAGGATTAGAGCGGGAACTCTCTAACGAGGTACTGGTGTAGCGATTGCCAAAATCGTGATTACCAGGGTTAGTTGGCAAATGAGGGTCGATATTACGAGGATGGTAAGCCTCATCGAGTTCCATACGATCATATCCTCTGACAGGGTTAGGGTTTGTCAAGAGGATGGTCGATGGTAGCATCAGAGCTATAGAGATTAAATTTTGAAATATTTATCTCTCGCCAGTGGTAACTGGCTTAGTGGTAAACATACTGGCTGGTAAACCAGTAGGTCTCGGGTTCGAAACCCGGCCCGAATTTTTTTTTTCTTCTTCGGTATAGGAAGAATATCAGCCAAGTGGGACACGATAGAGGGGTCCACACTGCTGCTGCCGCTAGCTCCTTCAAGAGCGCTTCAGTGCGGTTCAATTGGCGTCGAGATTGAGAGGATCCAACCACTCGTTGTCGAGTTATGGCGTCCTCAGCTTCGGCCCCAAGATTTGAGCTGAATGGAATGGTTTCTCCATCGATGGCGAAACCGAAATTTTCGGACAGGTCCAATACTTCCTTTTCACGCCGGATTTGTGCTGGAGTGTCCTTTAGATGTGGAGTTATAATGCCCCCGACATTCGTATCCACGAATTTTCCAGCCTTCGACGTTTATCCCCAATATTTGACGGCACGTGGTCAGGGGGGCAAGCTGGGGTCCTGAGCTTCACTCCTAGGTGATACACGGACGCTGGCGAGCCTTCCGCGGTAGTAGATACCTCTTCTTCCAAGGCTTTAGGATCCGACGAGTCATCCTCAGAATAATCCTCTGTACCAACCTCAGAATTTGCTTCCCCAACAGTATCCTCGGCAGGCTCAACTCCAGACAGGCTAGGTGTTTCCACAGGGACCTCAGGAACCTCGGCAGGCTTAGCAGGCTTAGAGCCAGCGGCTCCCTTGCCTTTAGAAGTACCCTTAGCCATAGTATTTGCTGGATAGTAAATCGATGTCAGACAGTCTAGAAGCAGTACACTACTGTAACTACTAAATAACTGAAAATATGTAAACTCGATGGAAATTACTAGGTTTCAAACTATATTAAACTAAAATACAATTTAGTCAGTTAGGATTTAGCAGTGGTAGCTTGTGTAAGAATGATCGGGACCGCCTCTTGTTAAGAGCCTAAATATCCTCGATCACACAGGGCGTACCTCTCTAGCTGTTCTTTATTGAATAATTTTCACTAGAAGTACTAAGTGTTCATGACCACTTGCCTAATTTGTAAAAATAGACATAATAACGTAAGTCACGTTAATACATTAGCTGATATAAATAAAGTTCCATCTGAAGAAAAGTAAAAAAAAAAAAAAAAGACTTATTGGATTTTGAGATTGGCGGGAGGACCAAAATCTATAAGTAGTAGTTCGGAGATTATAAAATTTAGTTTATAATATCCTACATCTACTAATGTCTCAAATAGGTCCAAGTAGATAAGTCATACCAAATACTCAGGCTATTGGAGCCATCAAAGTGAATTTAGAACACTTTGGAAATATTGGAAAAAGAGCTTGTACTAAATTATTTAAAATACAAATAAAAAAACCAATGTATTATCTCAATTGATCTTGATATTTTAGACTGACTGAGGCCGTATAATTGTCATATTAATAAGATGAATCTCTTAAAACAAAACATAAGCGATCTCAACCCAATATCATAGAATGCAAACTAAGGTCAAAGCTTTCAAATGGGTCGTACACGAGTGACAACGGCTGTGGAGTTTTCAATTCCCTTGCCGCGTCGAGATATGACGTTTGCACAAAACAAGGTACACATACAAATAAAATGGTAAAACGTCCAAAACGCAATAATCAGATAATTCCATTGCCCTATTGAATATCCAAAATTACTGTGGCAACCTTATAACATAAAAAATAAAGCCCCATATTATCTTGTAGGATACAACAATAATGCTTACACTCCAGTAATGACAAACACTCGAGGTCCGAAGCCGCTACAATGAAATCCAAAACAACGCAAGGTACCTTGATTTGATCCGATAACGTACACGATCAAATAAATTGGGGGCAACGTATGGATGATGGCCCCATCCTCTCAGCAATGCGCAACT